>CABFPE010000454.1:652334-684558 GCA_900660155.1 Hofstenia miamia
CGAGTGTGTACTTGCGAAAATAATCAAATACATGATAGAAAAGAAGCTTTTCAAAAACTATTGATATGAGACGTTTGGGAAATAGGTTCATAGTTCCTACATAATTTATCGTAATGCCTGGTTGAAAACAAGTTAAAAATTTGTAAGAGAGGCTTAATGGTCTTGAAAAGTACCCACGTTGTATAAAGTGTGATTAAATATGGTTCTTATGCCCTTCGCATTTTAATGTTTTTAAATCTTATATTTCTGTGTCTTGTTATGCTTAATAGGTACTTAGTCATATTTATTGTTATATTTATCGCATGTTTTTTATGGTTTTCAAAGCTACTCTATTTGAAAATATCTTCCAATAATACTGTGGTTGACAAAAAATTTTCTCAATCTTATTCCACCAGTGAAGACCAGAAATGTTTCTACACATTAAAATTTTCTTCTAATGTTTTTTTCTCACTGCCACAACAAAATAATAGTACAAAAATTTTTGGTTAAATAATAATTTAATCAATTCTGTTCCTAATTAAAATTTATTAATAGTTACAGATATTTCACTATTCAAATTATTTAAAACGTATGTAAGCAGACTTCGTCATGATTATGCAGCCGATGATGTTCGACATCAATGACTTTGTATCGAAATGAATGTAGAATCCTGAAGAGTTCTGGCCATTGAGTTGATATCTGATTGTGCTCTCCAAGTTCAATGTGCCATTTTTTTATATTTCTAAACAAGAACTGTCAGGCAATTAGGCCTTACAAAATATTTTGCCCAAACAAACTCGTATTCATTCAACAAATTCATTTTCTAGTAAAACATTTTATTATCTTTTCCCTCTTGTTCAATAATACGAAAAACAATCATAGTCACAAAAATTTAATTTTGAAGACACATAGCGCTTATATGACTGAAGTCAAGTTTTGTGTTTGAGTGATTGAATGTTAACAGCTTTGTTCAGGTGATATCTCACAAATTCGAAAATTAGGGTCTGAGATTCATTTATCATATTGAAAAAAAAATTTGCAGGGGTTCTTAAATAATAAAAGCTTGGAAGATTAAGAAGACTCTGAATTTTATACAAAAGTCAAATGTGCATGTAAACATTGAATGCTCAAAAGTGTATCAAGAAATATATGAAAATGTCACAATAACAACTTAGTAAACTAAATGTGCATTTGTCTGTTAAATACAATTTCAATTATTATATAAAAACTAATGTCCAACTTGTTAAAATTCAGATTTTATAAAACTTTTCCTGGAACAGATGTCAACCCCTCCTGTAAGCGTTTGCATTTGGCTACCAAATAGTGTTGAGTGCATATTTTATTAACAACTATACCGGTGCGTAAATCCAAGCACCTACTTATTTCAATATTCTCACATTCATAACCAATGAAAAAATAAATTACCTAATTTTTAATATATGCATAAATTAACCTTAAACTGCTTAGGAAGTTAAGCTTTTGATGCCTTCTTGCAAGACATTTTTATTATTAAATAATAAAATCTCAAAAAACGGAATACACAAATTAAATGAAGATTGTCTCCACTTTAATTTTCTTCTAAAAAATGCTTGGTTGCTGAGTGCTGTTGTGTAGTCTCTGATCTCTACCTCTGACTTTCTGCATGGCAAGCCTCAAAGGCCTATCTACACAAAATGAAACTGTTTAGAGCATAGTGCGAGAGTTCGTTAAAAAAATAAAGTTCGTAAAAGTTCGCGAACTTTTCAAATTTGATGAATTACATAAAAGTTCATAAGAGTTCCGGAAAAAATTACTAGTTTCAGAAGCTGAAATGAAGTTTACTTAGTCATTAGTGCAGGACTAAGGAGTGGCCCAAGAGGCCTTAGCCACAACAAACCACTGAAGGGAACGACCACCAACAAACTTATGTTTTTATTATAAAGAAACGGTATTGAGGTGCTAAGTGGGTGGCGTCCTTCGTCCTTGCAGGGGCAGCTATTAAGTGTGGGGAAGTGTCCCTCTTTGATTTAGAAAGCATGTACAATGTCCCCCTCTACGCCAATAGAAAAATTTCTAATTTTTTAAACAAATTTCGATGTTCTATAGTTAAATTAAAGAATCTAAAATTTTCTCAAATCTTCAGAATGTTGAGAAAGTTCAATTTACATACTGTGGTACAAATATCGTTTGGTTTTGTCTTTTATATTACCAGTTAGTAAAAAATTCATTATGTTTTGATTTTGTCTCTGTCCCCCTCTGTAAAAAAATCGTAGCGCCGCTTTTGTGTCCTTGAGAGAATTGCTTACCCGTGAGGGCACTCTGAATTTATTTTGTTAATATTTTAACTTGCAAATTTTAAACATTACGAACTTCTTGAGTTAATTGATAAATTTATTAAAGTTCGTAAAAGTTCGCTAATTATAGCTTTTAATAAAGTTCGTAAAGTGCAAACTGTTGAACTATGGTTTAGGGTAGTTGTTGCTGCCAATAATAGGCCTATATTTCGATCAAATTTTGTTAATTACTTTGTAAATTACAATGCTTATATTGAAATCTTCAATGGAAATCACATCAAAATGTTGCCATTGATAATGTGGTGAGATTTTTGGCATTGCTGACAACAATTTATCAATTGTTTTAATCACAATATAGTTTGTATTAACTGCAAATTTTGGAATTACCTGAACACATCTGAAGTAGATTATTGTAAGTAGCCTTTTTTATGTAAAAGCCTTAATAAAGCAATTTCAACTAGAGCGTATTTATATTATGCTATCCAAACACTTTCTAAAAATTTATTCCGTATGAAAATGGCACTTGTATTTATTATTACTATGCATGGGGATTTCAATGGGCTGTATTAGATATTTAATAAATGAATAAACTTTAAACAAACCATACAGTATGTTGTGTTTTTGATATTTTGGGATCAAAATAAGTAATAAATGTGTTATTCAAAATTTTAGCATATGACACTCCTTAATTAACCATTTAACATTATAAGCACATTCAAAGCATGGTAACACCTAATGCAAGAGATTGTATAAAATTAAAACAAAATCGAATCGCATTGTAGGTGTATACATATGTATTTTACAAAAACCTTCAACTTTTTTTGATGTTTTACAACATTGTAATATTATTTGTTGTAAAACCCAACTACGGCAATGAGTTGCTAATTATATTAGTAGCAACAATAACTACATGTATTCTTAATGAGCTATTCAATATTTCTGAACTTTAATTGCTCCAATTGATTTTATTTTTTTCCCAATTATTGTGAAGCTTAATAGAAAAATTATTATAGTGCTGCGGATAACTCTTAGGAATAGAGAATCCACTTCTGAATACTTCTTGATTATAAAATACCCAACAAAAATTTTGATTTTATTAAAAGTAGGTTTAGTCTGGTGCTCAGTACTTGGAATATTTTGTTAGGAGTTAAAATGAGAAGCAAAGTGCTGGAGCTCCACTATAAAATTTGACAAGGTTTTATATGAATTTCATTTGACATGTTGTTAATTTATTTTATTCAAAAGAATTTGTGTAATATTTTAACGAAAATATTGTTTTTCTTGCATAGCCAAAAAGTATTAATCTTAAAATATGAGATAGTGAATATAGATAATATGCTTGCATTTTTCTTTATGAATCCTTAAATGCATGCTTTTAACATGGCAATTATTTAAGCAATGATCTTTTCTCTTGAAATACTTCAGTAAGCATGCTAAGGCATCTAGGATGATCTGCACTGGGGTCTAAGCGCTTGTTCACTCGAACCCGTAAAATTTTAGGGCATCTCATTAAAACTCGCCAAATCATCAGCATATGGCGTTAAACATAATCAGGTGGCCTGAATACAAGAAGGTGAAAAATGTGTATTGTCGTTCAGAAACATTAAAATAATAATGCAATTTTTTGAAGCAGCCTCCCCATTTAGACTATGCCCTGCTACATCTCATGTAATAAAATGTTTAGTATGTTTCTGGTTGTAATATTTAAGTTTTCCCAAATACTTGATAAAAAGTTCAGATTCTATTTCGACAAGCTAAAAGAATGTAACAATATTGAGGAAAAAATTAAAAGGAAGACCACGGTTTTTGATAAGCACTCGCGTTTATTTATCAAGTATTCATGCAGATTAAAAAAATGTTTTGTGGATTTCATATCTATTTTAAATTTGAAGCTTACAAATTCCAAATTTAAAATTTACATTTTTAAGTTCTATGTTGCATATTTTAATTTGAAACTAAACAATTGCAGATGAAACATTCGATTTCATAAAGGAAAGCAATGAATCAAAGACTAAAAATGTTATTGAAAATCCAGCTTAAGTCTTACAGCACCCGGGTTTGGGTCCGAACAAGGCAGATACGAGGCCAAGAAGAAATTTTAAAATGTAATTTTTTGGTTTAAGGCATGGGACAGGAAATATTTTCTGCCATATTCACTGCTTACATTGGGTATTTACGGAAAAACGAAACGGCAGCTGTTTTCCTGATGTATATACATTTGTTTTAACCTAAATCACATCAGTTGCCCCCAAGCAATCAAATGATATAGTTTTGCGTGTTTAAAAAATTCACATTGACACTCCAACTTCAAAGATGGCTGCTGAGAAGGCGTTCAGCGGACACAAATATCTTCATACCGCATTATGAGCAAAACTCAAATCAGATTTTGTTAGAAGTTTCACTTTCTTTGGTACAATATAGCTAAATTGCATCATAATTGCTAAGGTAGAAGGTATAGAGGACAAAGAGGATTTGGTAGTTTTATCTGTTTTTTCGATATTTTCAGTTACACAAAAATTAAAAAAAATTTGTTGAAATTTTGCTTTAACTTGTAGTCATAACCCATAGTAATTTAACTTAAGGCACCCACCATAGATGTTGCCTTGTAATTCCAAAAGTAAGAACTTTGATATGACTTCTTCCAAAAATAGTATTTTTTACAAATAAACACTAAATATTTTAATAATCAATAAATAAGGAATTACTAAAATTTAATGTCAATAAAAATTTACTGAAGATTGATGTGCAAACACCTATACTATAGTGGTTAGCAAAATTGCTGATAAATGTACCTGTGATAGGGGGCATTTTCCCCAACGAGCACAAATAGCAGACATGTAAAAAGCGTGGCAAGCATTCCGATATATCCAAATATTTACGAATGTCTGTATATATTTAAACGATGGAATCTACTGCTAATGGTTTCTACTCATTTTCTAGTAAACTAAAATCTAGAGCATTATGATAGTCTAATATTTTGAATATTTCAAATAACCCAATTACGGTATATGAATATTTTTAAGTCTCACAAAAAACTTAAAAAGATATAATTGAACTTTTAGATGAATTGTCCAATAGGATCTCAATACTAAATTTGTATGCCACAGCATTGCAAAATTTTAAATTTCTTGATTGAGCAGTAGCATCATCATTCTCCACATGTTATGATAAAAATTATAAAAATTGATATGTTTGTTCATACTTGCTACTATTGAGTTTGAGAAATACGTAATTTATAGAATGTAACATATTTTATAATTATATATAAATACATCAATTTATGATCCCATACTAAATGTAAATTTGCTAAAATTATTAATCATATTTAAACATATTTTACCATATCAAGTATAATATAATAGCAAATATTAAATCAAATTGTTCAGAGTCTCAGTCTAGACTGATCCTGTCTGAAGTTTTGCTTTTTGTTCCCGGTACTAAGGCCAGTAATTGGACTATTTCTACATGACTATTATCAATATGAACATCATTGACAATTGCTAGAAAAATTTTTGTCCAAAATCTGAAGAATGAGGAAGAGATGAATTCATATGCTATTAATTTTGCTATATTTTTTTTAATTTCAAAGAGAAGCATACTTTGAATTTCTTGATGGACAATCTTTAGGCATTAATTTTTTCTGTGACATTTAGTAATTAAATTTTAAATTATCAGAGTATAGAAAAGGAGGTCTGAAGCTGGGGTTATTTTGCATAAGGGCATTGCTATTACAATTTCCTAATTTAATAATTTTGTCTCTGATGTTGATTTATTGTTTTCTAATTAACTTAAATTTCTACAGTGATATGTGCTATAATGAATGACTCATTAATACAGGCTTAAATCATTTCATTCAAAAATAACAAGATACATATTGTAGTATAGTATTGGTAACATTTTTCTTTTAAATATGAACAAAATTTTAAAAATATTTTGGAGGTAAATATCAAATTGGACGTCGGACTTGTATTGGAAGTGGTTGGAGTTACTGATTGCATTCCCAGTTTGATTTTTATTGTAATAATTTTATTAAGGTTTTCAAAATACTACAGAAATTCTAACAATGAAATTTCTTAAAAGTTGCTCATTGCATTAAAATATTTGTTCTGGATGTGATTTTAGTAATACTTTGAACCAGTCTAGTTGATCTGGTGAAACTAAGTTCTGAACAATTGATGGCTGACGATGATGAAATCTTTCAAAAATTGTTTTCCAGTTATATACATATAACGTAACATTTGGGTTTCCTGAAATTTAAGCATTAGGCAACTGTAGTAGTTTATTATTGTTCTATTCATGGTCTACTATGTTAACACTTGCACCTAATTCCTATTTCCTTTAGTTTATTGTATTGTGATTTAAAAGTTTAATGTCTTCCCAGCCCACAATAATTTGTTCAAAATCTTAAAATATGAAAATCATCCATTTTCCATAGCATAATTATCTAAGGCTTCAAGCAAAATTTTATGCTTGGGTTGTAGATGCTGGATGGGTTCATTAATACCGATATTGCCAAATAATCACTGCTGGTATTTTGGAAGCATAGTTCAAGAGGCACATTGCATAAAATAAATAACCTTTTGATTTGTTTTATCAACTCGTTGGTCAGGGTTAGTAAAAGTAAGTAAATGTATGATACTCTATTTAACTTTTGATCATTAAATTCCACTAAGAAATCAAGTAAAATGAATTTTACTTGAAAAACATGACAAAGTATTGACCTGGTTGAAACAAAGAATATATAAGTATTTAAAAAAGTTATCTTAAATACCTGTTATATAGCCAATTCAAGAGTTATTATCAGAAGCATGGTATCTAAAATGAAAAACATTATGTATGTTGCCAAGGCTACCTTAAAAGAAAGGTCTTGTCGTAATTCGAAATGAATTTCTGGAGAAGGGTATTTTATTGAATAATTCCGCAATCATTGCAAATGTGGGGTTTATTCAATACGTGTGTAAGGTACGTATATTTGTCAGTAAAACTTGAATTTAAACACTTTTGCTATGCTTCGTAAGTGCTCAGTTTTACTCAAGAGAAAAATGAATTTTTCGGCGTTTTTGAAGAATCTGGGACTGCCTTTTCTTTTTTAGATACAATTTTTTATGCTGTTTCCAAATATATAAATCTTTTTTTGAGGAAATCATTATTTAAAAAAATAATTATTACGACTATTTTGACATAACACTATAGAAACAGTATGTTATGAAATGTGTATAATCTGTATAATCTGTATAATGTTGATAACAAATAGTTGCGGTAAATTTCTTAAGCATAATTAGTTATTATTGATGATTTCTAATAAAATCATACAACCTCTAATGAAACTACGTAAATAAATATGAAAAGGACTGATTAAAAATAGATAGAAAACCCAGAAGAGAAAAACTGAAACCCGAAAAAGTCAGAAAAATTTGAAAACCCTGTTCTTCATGCTATCCCCGAATATGCTTATGTATTTCTTCAGCTTCAATACGCTATCTCAAAGAGAGTGCGCATCCTATTCACTGCTACAAATCTATGATGGTTCGCTAATATTAAAGCTTCTATGAACACTCATTTTCTTAGTTTCCACACTTCTATTTCTTCCTTACAGATTTCCTATGATGAGTCAGATCCTCACTTTGGGATTCCTCAGTTTTTACTGATCTGGTTGTGTTTTTCCCTGTTTTCTGTTCGTGGTATTCTCGATTTTTAAAAATCTATTGAAGTTTAGTGGGTTGCCGATTCTGATTGGGTCTTAGAGATAAACTTTCCAGACATTGTGGTTTTCTCCTTCAAACATCCAAGATCTTACATCTTTCAAAAGAAGCCATAATACTTATGTATGCTGCATTAAAGGCAAAGTTTGGTGATACTATCATATCTAGAAACAATGGTATGCGTATGATCAATAAATAGAAGTCTATCTCGATCCTTTGGGTATCAGAAAATAATATTAAAGATTATTTAAGCAGATGGATTTCCTAAGCAGTCCTTCCACTGCAATTTCTTTATGAAGTTATATTTCGTTTTTCTTGTATTTCACATATATAATAATAATAATAAGAGTCAAAGCAAATTTATTGCTGTAAATAAATAACAGTAAAAAAAACTACAAACTACAAATGCATGTATTTACAAAATAACAATAAAATATATATAGAATAAATGTGTGTGTGTGTGTATCTATTTGTGTAGTGAGCTCAGTGTAAAAAATCAGTAAATTTCTTTAGCATGTTTGTGTATCCGATTGTATTTTGTCTATGTAAAAGTACGATTTTAAATTTTTTTTTAAATTTTTTTGAATTTTTTTCTATTCTTCCTAAATCATTCCAAATATTAGAGGCTGGTATGTGAAAACTCGGATAGGAAATACTGCTACAAATAAACTTATGTGATCGAGAATTTACTTTATGTAATTATCGAGAAAAGAAATTGATTGTCGGCAAATTAATACTTTAATAAAATTGAAGCTGCATGGAATTGTACTTGATATAGCGGGGATAATATATTATACTTTCGTCTGTATTCACTTAAAATGATCATGCTTATGTGCAAATTTAATTTTTTAATGACTAATTAAAATTTCTGAGGTGGTATACGTATCTAACACCAGACGCCATTTTTTGTAACTTTTTAGGAGAAATTTATCAAATTTTACATCTTTGTCAATATCAACACCTAAATATGTAACATGATCAGATTTTTTTATTGGAACACTGTTAACAATTAATTCTTGTTTGTTATTTTTTTTACAGAATTTGGGGAAAATATAATGAATTGCTTTTTTTCAATATTAATTTTTAATTGATTGGATGAGAAATACTTAGAAAGATTTTCAATATCACTTTGTAAATTTTTTGTGGCCCTAAATGCATCATTATCTGTATTTATGAGGCAAGTATCATCAGCAAATTGATATATTTCACTATGTTTTACATGTTTAATTATGTCATTTACATAAATTGCAAATAAAATTGGCCCTAGTACTGCGCCTTGAGGCACTCCTCCTTCTGTTTTAATATAATCAGATTTCATATTATTCAGTAAAACATGCTGTTTTTTATTTTCTAAAAACTTAATTCAATTTTGTTGAAATCAGTAATTTTTAAGTTTAATCGCCAAAATTTCAAAGTTCATTGAATTTAAAGCTTTGCTTAAGTCTAGAAGTGCTATGCAACTGGATTTATTTTGAAATTTATTTGAAGATATTTTTTCAGTAATTGAAATAATTGCATCACTTGTACTATGTTTACGCGGAACCCATATTGTTTAGATGATAAGATATTCCCAGATGCAAGGTTTTGGTTGATTTGAATGTGCAATAATTTTTCGAATAATTTACTAAAAGGGTGTGTTATTGAGATTGGCCTATAATTTTTAGCAATGAGGGGATCTCCATTTTTATATAAAGGTGTTATGTCAGACTTTTTCATTATCTCTGGAAATTCGTTTTCAACTATACATTGATTAAATGCAAATGATAGATGTTCGCCAAATATATGAAAGAATTTCTTAATAATAAACTACGGTAAATGAGTGGAACCTGAAGATTTATTGTATTTAATTCCTATTTTTTCTTTATCTGGCAATTGACTGAAAGGAATTATTTATATGTAATCATTTTTGTATATTTCATATTTTTAACTAACAAAGCAATTTTATAGACATTGTTTTTGCTATGTAAAATATTGCTTTATAATTTTCTTGAAATTCTATCTTTTAAATACCATGTGTGTGTATTTTGTGTGTGTGAATAATACACTCTTTACAAACATTTATATGTTTAGAATGGCAAATGCATTATGAGGTTTACCAATTTAATGATTGGAGATGATATCTACTGGTGGAAATATCATCATCAACTATGAATAATGAAATTGTCATCATATTCATGCATTACAGTTACAAAAGCAGAAAACCCATGTAATGTATACAGCCATGCAAAGTTATAAACCAAAGTGAAGTTGAGAAAAGATGTAACAGTCTACAAATGTGTACAATCCAAAAAATCACAGGCAAAGCTGATAAAAGATGTAACAGTCAGCAAATGTGTACATCCCATGAAAATCCATATAAACCAAAAAAGGAAATGCAATGAAAAGATCATTGTGTAAAACTATTGTAATAATAATGTATTAATGAAAGCAGTATGTATATGTATAAATCCTAGTAGTGTCATTTTTGAGAAAGCAATATTGTGTTTATCATGTAAGTCTATATATCATATGCATGTAATGTTTAAGTATGATGAATATTTTTTCCATGTAAATTGTATAGATGTTTTAATCATTAGACATGTGTGTGGAATTTTTTACAATGGAAAAGTAGAAGTGTATTTGAAAAAACAAAAAATGAAGTCTTTTGCATACAATGTATTGATTTCTGAAATGAATTAAATTTGTACATAGAAACAGTTAAATAAAAACATAAGGAATTTTATGGATAGGAAAATTATCAGCTATGCATCATCACAAATGCAATACATGTTTATAACAGAGTAGATACCATGGCATCAGGTCATTTAGTCAAAGATTTGTTGATATTTTAAAATGAAAAAATATGTTGATGGCTTTATATTTCACATCATAAATCATGGGAGATGTTAAAATCATGTCTTAATGATGCAAGAAGAAGTATCCCAATGTCAATGAAGTGTGATGTGTAGTTGTTCATATCAATGTCTGTGCAAGTGTACTCATAACAAAACACTGCATTCAAAGTTCAAATATGTAAAAACTGTTTATTTTGCAATTTACAGGGTCAAAAAAAATTTTTCTTGTATTTCAGGCATAGGAAAAAGTTTTTTGAATGAGACAGCATAAGTCTATCTTGTGGTATTTTCAGATATTATATTTCTTTATTAGTTCAGTGAGTTATAACCACTTAAAATTATTTGGGAAGCCATCACAGATATTGAAAATTTCCCAGTAAAATTAAGGTCAAAGTTTTCTCTCTTGTCTTAGTCCAACATGTGTCTTTGACAATGGCAACATACATTCCCATCAGAGAGCAGGTATATATTAATTATAAACTCTACATACTTATTTTATATTTTCAAATATCCAATTTATATGTACATTGTTTTAAACATAAGGTAAGTATATGTAGTATGAATTCTGCATTAATTGCTATTTCTTATTATTGATGTATAAAGCAAATGCTCTCAAACAGCAGTGCAAACCAAGTATTGTCAGATATTGATGTTCTATTTAAATGTCATAGACCAGTTTTGAAGACATAAAATCTAGATATATTAACCAACACTAGTACCTCCATAAGTTCCCAATCTACCACTTCAATACAAAATTTAAAAAATCCATTGAACAAAAACACATAATGACCAAAGTTGAGAAGCAATGTTACATCTGTATTATATTGCAGCATGCCAAGCCAAATATATCATGAATCAAATTTTTTCAGAAAAAACAAAGCAGAAGTCATATAGCAGCTTTATGCAAAACTCACCAAAACTTGCAGTATTCTCTCTATCTAAGCTGAAAATCTTCATTTTGATGAAGGGACTGAATATATTGAAATTTCTTGCCTAACTGTTGTCTGTTGTATTTTGTTAGTAGCCTGATCACATTTCTTTTCTAGGTATTGGATCAGACACTTCTTCTTGTGGTTCTTATCTTGTAATTTTGAGATTTAAATTTTTTCTTTTGCTGTCATGTTCTCTATTTCAAGTACCTTATTAAAAAAGTCTTGTAATGTATTATTTGCATTATGTGAGGTAATAAATCCACTTTGATTTATCTCTGAATGAAATAGGCCTGCTGGGCCTGAGTATGAAATTTCTACACAACAGGTCTATAATTGTTCACAATTATATTAATAATTATATATTCCTTCTTTTATACTATGTGATTGCTCACACATGATCTGTCAAATTTTGATAGAATTGCATATCTAAACACCTGAGATAATTAGAAATGTGAAGTGATTTTGTAAATCCTCTTGCTATCAATCACATAGTCTAACCATAACCTTACATTACAATATGATATCAACTAATATATTCAATTGACTCACCTCAAAAAGTAAATCCACAACTACAAGAATTGCAATTTTCTCAAAAATTGACTTAGTGGGTGTGGCTTAAGATAGTTGCTATGTCACATCTTCTGTACCTTACACATGGCATTATGTTGCTTAGGATATCATGTCATGTCATGTACTAATACATGGATGATTATTGTAGTCTCCAAGTGTTCTCATCCTTGCATTGACAATTGTTTGTCCATAAACAAGTTGGCACTTCATTATATTCATTGAGTGTTTGTACTCAGGAGATAAGTTAGTTATAATTTGATGTCTTACTTAGAATACACATTAGAAGCAGTTCCTCTAGATAAAGGTCATCTGTATTTGAAACTTCTGACTTCCATCTGGATTTCTCAGGAGAGCATACTCTAACACTGTTTCCCTATTTCTACTCAAAACTCAGCATGTAGAATTTTGTATAAAGATAATTATTTGATCAGCAAAATGATTTTCTTCTTTGTCTACATTGAGTTTGTAACTTAATTCTCTGAGAGTATTTGGCTTAGGAAGGTAGCCTACATGGGTTAGGGATTAGCAAATGTAGAGACTATGTGATAAATGCAAAGTCTGAAAAACATTATAAGCTTAGGTCATTAAAGCTACTTAATGTTTACTCAATTTCTTTTTAGATAAAAGTTCATTTAACACTTTATAGCTAATTTAGGTTAGATAACTAATTTTGGTGACTCCAAAAATGAAGATAAATGAAAGTAAATGACCAAGGATTCAACAATTTTGAACATTTAGCATATATAAATGTATAAGAGTTTAAATAATGAAAGATAATGAAATATAATTTATTTAATCATTATGATTAGAATTGATAAGTAATTTATAGTTGTTATTTAAGGATTGTAACTGGATATCGAATTGAGGATAATTACCTTTACAACTATTTAATGTAGGAAAAATGCACAAGCCACTCTTTTGCCACAATAAAAATACTAAACATGTTAGCTTTCATTTGGGATTTAATTAAACAACCCTGATTCATGTACCTAGAAAAGCAACAAAAGTTATAATAAAAACTGAAATATTAAAAAAAGAAGAAATGAAAATTTACTACAAAGTCAGTTATCAAAAAGCTTTCAATTTATTAATATTGAATTAGTAATTTTTAACCTACTATCTGTTTCTGCTTAAAATGAATAGTTTACTTTATATTTTTAAATTTAATCAGTACTTCACTTAGTCAAAGTAACATGAATCTACTGCATATTTTTACTTGATATTTATCTTACTGTATAATCACTTTTATACAAGTTCTATGATACTGAATAGTGCCTTGTTTTAGCTATACAATCAAGTTTCAAATATATTATCTTATTTTATTTTCAATATTTTAAATAGGATGGATGCAAGGTTAAGTACATTTGATGGTTTAAATTAGTAAAGTTTTTAGCCTAATTCCCAGTGTTGTAACTGACATTGCCAGAAAGGTGATTAGGCATTTTAGGTTAAATTGTAGGAGTTTTTCATTGCTTACACTTTCTGCATTCTTTATATTTAACAATATTAGTAAAAAGTGTGGACAGGTGCTCAGTCATTATATTTATATGTAATGATAATCATCCCTAATGAATGCTAGGTTGTGATTAATGAAACAAAGCTCAAAAGGAGAAATAAACACTTGTTTGTTATTCTCTTGTTTCATATTTTAAACTATTTTAAAATGATATTGAAGTTAGTGAAATTGCTAGAAAACTTTAAGGTCCATTGTTTATTTTCATTTGTTGATAAGATTAGTAGTACAAGTTTTTACCTATTTTACTGCCTAAATATTTGTTAATTTAGTAAACAAATGTTCATCAAGTTCAAAGTCATGGTTTTATACTGTTACTGAGCCCAATTAAGAGGCCATATGAAAGTGTGTCCTTTTCTTAATAAAAGTAAATCAATAGTAATTATAGTAAAAGTAGAATACAAAAGTGTTGATAAACTTATTAATTATGGATTATCAGTATGTATAAACAACATTAAGACTATTTATTTTAAATGAAATAAGTTTAAACAAAGTTAAGTAAATGTAAAAAACTGTAGTCATAAACTAAAGATGTTCAATAGCATAAGATTAAATGAGGACAATGAGTCTACTTTAACATAAAATGTAAGTGGTTTGAAATTTTGATGAACTCCCAAATGATGTAAACACATTTCTTTATGAAAAATCTAAATAAAGGAAGTTATGTGTTGAGAATAAAAGAGGATTCATTGAAAAGTACAACTGTATTATGACCTATTTGCGTCAGTATCATATTATCTTTTTGGTTAATATTTGTCCTTTGCTAAATATATGTTGCTACAGATTTATTAACACCACCAAATATATATTTTGTAAATGAAATATATAACCTACATTCATTCTATTCTTTTAGATGCTTACTTTTGATTTGTATTAATTTGAAATTGAATCAGTCAAATATGTAGGTGAAGACATTATAAAAATATTTTTAAGTATAAATTCATTCATTAAAGATTTGGTAGGATTTACACCTACCAATATTCAATGGTAAATTTTGCAATAGTTGCATTAAATAGACTATGAATATTCAGCTATTAATAATATATCAAACACCTTTCATTCAGAGTTAGGCACAAAACAATAAGAATTTCATGTATTTTAAGATTTGAAAGCAATAAGCAGTTCACAACTCAAACAAATCATTTTAAAATGTTACACAAAATTTATAATTCAGAAAAATTAAACTCAATTCCATAGCAATTACATGGAAATTAAGGCTTCTTGCACACATTCACTTTTTAAGATATATATTTCAATAACAAGGCGCTGTTCATAGAGCAACATTTTCCTCATAAAAAATTGAGAAGTATTAGTATATAAACATTTATAGCCATTCTAAATTCTACTTTAACATTGCTCAGTACTGATTGCATTGCAGGTTTAATCAAATATAAGGTAATTCATGCACACCCTTAAAAATGTAATTGTCAGTTCTTAAAAAATCATTGTAGCAAAAAGTACCAACTGACAAGTGTTTTTGGTGTGTGACAAATGCATATTACAGACTGTTCATTTTATTTCTCTTTGTTGTAATTTTAAGAATTTCCAAAATTAAAGAAAAGGAATGACATAAATTATGATATTCAATCAAATACTGTTTTATAACATAGAAAATATGATACTTTCAAAAGTCTTTTGTAAATGTAAACCTATAGTTCATTTATTGCATAGTTGAATGATAAGGAACCTACTTGTTCCTCTATGATTTATTGCAAACTGACATATTATGCAGGTGGATAGATTAATACACTCTTTCAGTTCACTTCTCTATATGAAAGGAAACTGTTAGATTGCACAAAATACTCTCCATAGAATCTTATTCTAATATTATAATCATAATCCCCAATGTTATTTGAATGCTAGGCATATTTATTGAGAGCTATACTTACACTTTGTTTTAGAAATAGAGAAGATTCTGCATGAAAGTTTTGGTCTCACTTTAAGAATTAGAATTTATCCAAAGCTAATGGTGTGTGTGCTAGGATTTCTGATATTTGATACTGGCTTTAATCTTCCAATGTGCTTTATTGCACATGCTACCAATCTATTCAAGTATTACCAACATTTAGACAAAGGATCTTTCAAATTATGCTTTAAAATTTATTGCAAAAGCTATTTTGAATTCAGATAAACTTCCATTGCTGCATTTGCTGCAAAGAAATGAAATTCTCACACTTTATACAATAAACACAAAGATTAGTTTGCTTTCCACACTGCCATCATCTGGCACTGTTAAAACTCATTGTTGATCATATAAAATGTTTATTGTCTACAATCCTAAGCAGTTTGGTCAAAAGCAGAAATGAATAGACAATATTTTGTAACTATGCTTAATTGCAAAAAGTGCAAATTAAAATCAGGGAATCATTATTAAAATAAAAATATTACAAAATAATTATTGACAATCTGTCATTAACATTAAATGCATTCCCTGCAATTTATGCATAAAATTTAGGGTCTTCAACTCAGAATATAAAAAACTTGAGCAAAATATTATAAGTAAGCTTTCATACTTGAATTTGGACTCAATCAAAAATGCACAATAGATATTGTAGGAAATCAATAACCTTAAAATTTTATTTCAATATCAATAAGAAATATCTTTGTGAGAAAATTTGTAAAAATTGTTCAAACTTTTTGAAATTGGTTTGGCTAAACATTGTTTTGATAAACACAATAAAGTGTATTTTAGTGTTAGCAAGGATAAACTAGAGTACAGTAGTTTAATTGATCTTAAATTCATTAGACAATTTACCATTTTTTAAGTATTTCAATGACTAATATGCAGTTAGTGCACTGTAAAAATTAATTTAATTTTACCAAGTGTTACTTAGAGAATGATTGATACTAAAAGGTCGTAGTATTAAAAAATCTATTGTTCTCATTGAATATTAAGAAATTCCTTTATCTGTTTATCAATAATCAATTACCAAAGCTTTTTTAAGAAGTATCAGTTATCAAATGATTTTAATCAATTTCTCAATTTCAGATGCGTAGAATCAGTAGTTGATATTGATGCTAATGAAAATGATTCCATTTTCAAACATCATATTTATACTAGCCCTTAATTTCAATTAAATATTTGAAAAATCTATGCTAATATTTTAAATTAAACTTATTTATCTAAAATATATAATAGAACGAGATGCACCAAAAACTATTGATTAACGATTTTATCAATATTACTATCATTTCCAATGGCAGTGGTTTATTCTTCACTTAGTATTTCATTAAAATCTTTCCTTTTCATATTTATAAAAAAATTTGACCCAACTATGTAATTTACTTGCTTACTACATTTTTACTTAATGAGCATACAACCTTACAGCTATTTTGCAGATATTGAACATTCTGTGCAGTGGTCATCAATCACGCGATTGTTCCTTATGTATTTGACAAACTCAATATTAGTGTATCCTTGCATGTGTATATGATGTGACAGCAACGGTACTTGAAGTTAAATGTTGAGGAATTTCTAACTTCTGCACCTGATTGAAAGTGATGCCATGTTTAAGACATTAATGCTGTCATGTGCTCCTTTAGATATTCAAACTTCATTTGCATTGTGAGTGAGAACTGCAATGTTATGCTGCGAATCGGCAAGAGGATTTTCTGCAAAGTTCAACAATATTGTGTAAATTATAATGACGTTAGGCGTTGCATGTGTGATATTGGAAATCTAGTGCAGCAAAATAGTATATTACTCAATTTGTCCTACAAGGTTTCTGTCAATTAGTGGCTTGCTATGGTCCTAAAGTTTGAGGGTGCGTTCACACTATACAGTCAATCTTGAGATTTAAACAGGGAGCTTGCGATATAGCGCTTGTAACTTAAACACATGTTTTAAGATAGTAGCATTAATACGAGAGTGTTCACACAGAACGCGAAATTGTAATTGCAATAACCTAGAAAATTGATATTTCGCAGGGAATATATAGTTATATTTTCATTAATTTGAGCTAGTCAGCTTATATAATGTTGAACATGTAGTTATTTACTATTGAATCATATACTAAAGGAACAACTGATGTTAAAATAATTTTTTATAATGGATGGTCATATATGCTTTCGATTTGTTTATTAAATGCTTGTATGATATTATTCAATAGGATACATTTACATAGCATTCATATTCAACATAATTTACATTGTATTTAGACTTTATTTACCTATCATTATTTTCTCGAAATTTTTTCAAAAATTCATCGATACAATTAAAAAGATAATTTATATTTTCTTTTATCAATAACTAAAAAACTATATGAAAATTTGTTTGTGTACAATAGATGCATGTGTATAAACATTTCTTAGAAAATTTGCGAGGAATATATTAAATTACTGCATAATGAAAAAGCATTGCATATACATATGCATCTATTACAAAGTGGGCAGCTATAATGGCCTTTCAAATGTAGGTGACAGGAAAAAATTTTAACGATATTAAGACCGCCCCAAAGCGATTTGAATATTCATTAACAATTGCATGCGTAGAGAATTAACTAAGCATTTAAACCAAATTGCACGTTGCAATTTTTAAAGTAAATTTTAGACAATTATTGGTAATCGAAACAGCCTTTAAGCAGCTGTTTATAATGAATCGAGTTCAAAACACACGCCAAACCAGTTTTGAGAAGTTGTTTATTTTCGTCCATCTTAATGCCCATTAATTTAATTATATTGTGGATTTATTAATGACAGCTTCCTTCCAAATGTGATTATTTGTAAATCACAATTATTAATAGCACTCGCGCGCTTTCGGTGCGAATACAACTGTTTTTAAACATGTTAGAAAATATCGCTAGCGCTAGGATTTAATTGGGATTGCGATAAATCTTTCTATGTGAATGCTCTCTCAGTAATTCAACTGTTTAAATCTCTAGCAAGCTTCATACATTTCTTATTTATTCATCTACGAAGAATATTTAGTTCCCTGAATGATATACGACGGCCTGTAAGTTGCACTTGACTTTATTTGAAAAATAAATATTCATTTGGGTATAGATAAAAAATATATTACTATTTTGTGGAAGTGATATTACTTTATAAGAAATGGTTGCATTATCTTTCTTGACATTCTTAAAGCTTTTGAACGTCTCCCCATTCTATTATTCTTGACAAATTAAGTTTATTTCGCTTTGATGCTGATTTCATCTAACTTACCTGACAAATCGTCGCTAGTGTGTCAATATCTATTTCTTTTCCTGCCCTTGTTATTAGTGGTGCTCTTCAAGGTTTTGTTCTTTTCTTCCTCGTTGCTATCAACGACTTCCCTCAATCTGTCCTCAACTCGCCCTGTATGCTTTATGTCGATGACACTACGATTTTCAACTTCTTTTCCCTCCAATATTACCTCTGATCTTGAGTTTTTGGCCCCTTGGTCTTCTGTTAATCATCTTGCTTTTAGCCTAACCAATACATGTGGTATTTCCCTGTTTGTGTCTCCACCTTCTGATCTAATCCCCCCCCATTCAACTTGCTGCAAACTTAAATTGGTCAAGACATGTGTCCTTGCGCAAAGCTAGTTCCTTGCTCTTTGCCCTCTTCCGCAAAGTTTCCTTTAATTCACTGTCTGCTACAAAACTCTCTTTGTATAAGTTGATTCCTCTTGCCTTTCTTCCTTATGCTTCTCCGTGTTGTTGGCCTCCTCGTGTCTTGTTCACTCCATTTCTAGAAGCTTGCTTTCAAATGGATCTCTCAATTGCCTTACAAGGACGCTCTTCTTAAATTCTCCACTCTTCTGTTCAATCCTTGCTCACTCGATAATTTTTGATGTCATAAAATCCTCTAATTCCCACTCCACTCGCTCTGACGGTGTTGTCACGTTCTGTTCGTCGTCCCAAGAAGCTTGAGTTTATTTATTATTATTATTATTATTATTATTATTATTATTATTATTATGAGTATTTCATCAAAATCATACACTTCAAACTGAGTTTTGACACGTCAATTGCTCTTTTGTGAATGAGAACGTTGATGTTTGTTGATTACTTGAAATTTAGTTTAAGATTATGAGGAATGTGGTTTATTTATCAACATTAATACAAGTTGACTGTGGGTGTGGGTATTTCCAGAATATTATTCATTCTATCAATGACTACGTGTAATTTGAGATTCTGTGGATAAAGCCTATTAAGAATTCTGGTCATTAATTATCATTCTATTTATACGTATGGCACTAATTTTTAAGTAGTCAAATAGAAATCATATTTGTATGATGATGTGAATCGTTTTAAACTATTGCCCATCTTCAAAACTACATCATTTCAAATTGAACAATAAATTTATTAGAATCTTCACCGAAGTTTGTCATTTTAAAGTATAGCTTCGACAACATTGGAAAAAACCACTGTGGATAATGATTGTAATACTGATAGCCTTTGGTGTCAGTGAATTGCTTATTGAGAGCCGGAAATTTTTTTTATTTTCAAATTAGGTGTTTATAGCATGTTTTGAAATTTCGTTAGTTTTACTTACAACCTAAATGATTTTGAATCAGGAATCATCAAATGCTGGATATGTAAAAAAAACCCTGTCTTCGGAAGAAAAATTGAATGCCTATAGCTTTGGAAAATACTGCCCTGAAATTCAGGCGAAGGAAAGTTCTTCTCTGGTGACATACTCAAGAAGAGAGCAGGTAAAAGTGTATACATGAACTAGAAATTTATATTGCCGATGCTGATGCGTTCAACTGAAAATGAAACTAAGTGTACTGAAATGAATTGATCAAGACTCAAACTGAATTCAATAATAAATGTAAACTGAATTGAAACAGATTTTTTATATTTCCAGGTATTCATTAATTTTATGTATTTTGTAGAAAACAAAACTTAAAGGCGATCTCGTGAAAACGGACATTCTTATTTAACATACGCTTCCATAATTTAAAAAAATCATTTTTTCTATTTTTCATGTTACAAATAAAAGTATATATATTCTGTTAAATTGTTTTAATTTGTCTAATATATATATATATATATATCTATATATATATGTATATATATATATATATATATTCATTGAGTCTTATGGAAAATTCTTGACAAACATTTGATAATTCATGAAATATGTTTACAAAATTTTAAACTTTTTATCTTCGAATGATTTTTAAACTAAAAATATCTAGAAGATCGAGTTATTAAATATTTGAATTATTTAATTAGCGTGTTTAATTCCATAAAATTGTCAACCATATGAAAAATTGTTTTTAGTAAGAAAATATTTCAAATCACTACAAAATTGCTAGATTTTAGATTTTATTCTCTTATATTATTGAAATATTCTTAGAATTGTTTTTTGGATAAAAAAAATTATAAAATTTATTTTAGCATACATGCTTTTTGGGCGCTACAATGAAGTAAGAAATATCATTTTTTCAATTTAAATTGTTTAGTTTAAGCACTGCACTTGTAAATAGACTAATATTAAGTGAGTTTTTAAATATAAATTTCGTCATAATATGTGTGCTACAATACTTTTAGATTGTGGCTCCTGTTACATACAAACTCAACTTTTTTCAAGCAAAAGATTTTAAAGTTTTCTAAACAATTCTTATCATAAACTATTAATTAGTTTTTTAATTAGCGAAATGCAGTTATTTGCTGAATTTTATTTCAAAGCAAAAATTCTATAGCATAGTCGTTAGACTAGAATCAAACATCAATTTAAAGCTTTTGTTTTCTTAGTGAATTTTGAATTAGATTGTCAATGTGTCAATTACCAGTAAAATAAAAGACAAATGATTTGAAAAGTTCATTTATATATAGTGATAATCAAATTGTTTGTTTGTTATCATTACTGCATCATAGGAATAAAGTTCATATTCCAAGTTTCAAAATGATAGTATTGTGTAAGAATACATACAAATTGATAATCTCAAAATCATGTGTGCAAAAAGTTATGGCTTGGTAAGGTATCAATAGCATAGATTTTAGCCAATAAGAGATCACTATCGGGTAAACAAATGATAATGGTTTATATTCTGCTTGATATAATATTAATTAATGGTGACCTAAAAAAGTCACTTTTTGCATAGGAACATTATCTAGGGTTAATTGGAATGTCATTTAAACAGTGTTTATTTAATCTATCAAAGAATAGGAAATCAAGTCTAACCGGTTTTCTTGTATTTTGCATCACTATAAATGTGTCTAGGTGTTTTTTTAGTAGTGACCTTAAAATAGGAAAGGATTCGATTTTTAAGGTTATGTAAACAGATTTTTAAAGTATATAGATACTAATCAGAATAGTAACGGAGTCGTGGTATTAGGCTTGAGCCTGGTTCAGGCTCATTGCAATCGGTAAAAAATCAGGCCCGGGCATCATATCTAAAATCATTATTAAAAATTTAATTCAAGAAATTGAAGCACATGATTGTTGCAATCAGTTAGTTATATGTAATATATGATAAAGTTAAAATTGCTTTGAGTTTCAGATAAAAGCATATTTAGCAAAAGATGCATAATTAGTCAAATGAGTGAAATAGTTGACATAATGGTGTAAAATAGTAAAAGAAAAGAATATATAGAATTTTGAAGAATTCTAAACCTGTTATACACAAATTTTAGGAACAGGCACATTTTTAATTATATTTTTTATTCTGGGTCAAGGACATACTATATTTAGTATGTCCTTGGTCTGGGCCGATCTTAAGGGGATGCTACATAGGCGATTTTTGACCAAACTTTTGTCAAGATTTCTGTGTGCTACACTGCAGATTTTTGTACAAACTTTTGTCAAGATTTTTATGTGCTACATTGTGGATTTTTGTCCAAGATTTTGTCAGGATTTTTGTCTGCTACATTGCTTATTCTTGTTTAAACAAAAATCAGGACAAAAGTTTGGACAAAAATCGTTAGTGCAGCACCCCCTTTAGTCTATTCTGCTTAGTGCCCGCCTTGGTTACAAATCTGGATACCATGACACATAAATTGTAGGAATTATCGTAAACTGTCAAGGTCACTTGACCCTTTACGAGTTCTGTAAAGGACCAATTGGTTGACAACTCGTGCTTGAAAACAATAATTTAATTGCTCAGTGGACAAAACGAGTTATTTTTTTTCAGACAAAAACATGCGATTTCAAGATATATTAGTTGCTTTGTTGACAAATCATTTATGCTAGTCAATTAAAAACTAATTAGTTTCACAATCATGCAACTTTTTATTGTAATGAAATAATATTACAATCATTAATTACATGTAGATGTAAGATAAGCCTTGCCCCAATTTAACTTCCATTGGTGCTCTGCTCTTCCATCTCTTTGCTCAAGAACCATTGCGTCTGTCAGTTACAATTCTATCTAGAAATCACTTATATATTAAAAAATGAGAGAATAATCTTTTTTGCAAAATGTTAAATAATTTTAGAATTGATTTCCAAAATGTAGGAGAGGAATTACACTCCCCTAAACGATTTAGATGAAACTGTACTTCAGGGTACCCTAGGTGATTTGAAGGGCTAGCTATTACATTTTATTCGTTAAAACTATCCCTCAGTCACACTAGAAGGCAACAAGATCACGTATAGATATTCGGGACTTACGGTCTCCACATGTGAGAAAATATAGTTTTTACACCACCACATCTGCAAAGATCGCAAAGCAACCATCATACGCAAAATCTGCTTACACGAGAATTAGTCATATTTCTGAATCCACGGGGCCACAATAGGCCTACTACAAATAATCTTCTTTAGAAAACTTACATAATGGGATGCCCACAGTCAACCTCAAAAATTTCTGCATGCACGTGTGGTTTAAATAAATAGAAATATTCTTAGGAATATCAGCTTTTCCAGTTTTTAAGATAATTGAATCCCAAATGTCTATTGAATTGAATTTTTAAGCAGACATCACGTAAACAGTGACACGGTAGCATTCAATACCAACTAATAATTTAAGCACAGGTGTGAAAAATACTTAAAAAGGAAAGTGATAATTAAATATTAACATTATTTGTCTGGGCTATTGTTAGTTTAGCACATTTGAAAGACTTAACGAGTGACAGTTTCCATCTTAAAGCTTCTCAACTTCCGTTGCGACAGCATCCAAATTCAGCAGTAGAACACAGACCTAAATATCTTAGTCGCAGTTTTTCAATTCCAGCGGAATACCCCTACAGCAAAGCTTCAACGACGGTAGGTTTTCATTCCCCAACAGCCAACTTTACTAACAATAAGGGGTTGCAAATATTGAATTGGGTAGGGTCGGTAGTATATCCAACTGAGTCAAGTTGGGGTGTCTATTTTAGTACAGTGGTGGCTAATGTCAATTACAAATAGATAAAGGTATTTTTAGCACTGCTGCAAAATGATTGAGAATATAACATAGCCTTTTTTACTAAAACTAATAATATTTTTTACATATTTACAATATTTAATGAAAAATGTGATTTTATAGTAAAATTTTATCATTTTTTGAATGTAAAATGATATTTGAGCCTTCGTTCAGAATAATATTTGTAAATCTATTGTAATTCAACGAAACGACGTTTTGACGAATCAAACTATTTAACATGGTTTGCCTGTATATACTTAAATGCAGAATATCTGGTTTACTCCGGAGTAGTTGCAGATCCCACTAGGTTTTTTGTCCATCCTTAACTTATTTAAGTGAACATAAAAATAATTAGTCACTGCATTTGCCAAAAGATATAAAATATGTGGATTCTTTTAGTTACGGTTAGAGTTACATAACAGTGAAACAATGATTAATTTATTCAAGTTAATTAGAATATTTGAACTCACTTTGAATTTAACATGATGACAGAACTGCTATCGATAAAATACTATGCACGGTGCAGTGTTGCACATGATTTCATATTTAGGCCCAGGCTCAAAATACTTTCATCGCAAGAATTCCAGGCCAAACCCCAAATGACAATGATCAAAGGCGGGACAGGTTCTTTTTCTTTCTTGGCCCTATGCACTGCACTCTAAATACAATCAATTAAGTCGTTGAATTAATTTGATCAATCAATCAATTGGACGTTTAAGAATCTATGTTGATCATAGAGCCTTTACAAAATACTAGTATTCACTTTAGGAATTCGCATTTGAGTCATTTGATTCGCTACGCACTTCTGTTGAACCAATAGCATCAGAAAAACACGTGTTTAATATCAGAAGGCCTCATATCAAACACTCAGAATTCCACGAACTAGGAGCAGAACCATCTTCTTCAACAATACAGAATATGAAACCAGAAGTAATATCTGCTCCAAATTCTCAGAAAGAGAAGTTCTTTAGCAACTATGAAAAGTTTAAGAAGAACGTAAGTTTTTTATTTATGAAATTTTAAAAAAAATTGTGAAAGATTGCAGAAAAGTTTGAATTTGATTGAAACATGTTGAAAAATCTGTATTTTGTTATTTTTAGGTTATATTAGTTTACCATTTTATCATCTCTTAATATTTCCTATATTTCTGAAAGTTTTTTTCTGAACGTGAGAATTATAATATTCAAGATACTGTATAATTGAGCTTAGTTAGCAGAATATCTTAGATGGACATTGCCTTGAACTATTAATCCAATTCAATCTGCTCTAAACATTTAAACAAGTAAAATACAGTGCAAGGAATATATTAAATTGTAAAATATAGTCTAAGTTTTTTTAAATTGAGTATATGAGGAAGACTAAAGAATATTTTCAAATAAATAAAGGTATTTTTTAGAATCGTAGTTCGTCTGGAAGTCAGAAATCACAAAGTTCAGAGGAGAAAATAAAGTAAGCAATTTATGCCTTTATTCTTACTAAGGATAACTATGGTTCCGAATTTAGGTATTTTACAAGACAATCTATCAAGGATTTTGATGAGCATCAAAAAGCTGCACGACAAGCATTTTTAGAGAAAAAAATTGCTGAAGCGCGGAAAATAGAAAAGTAAATTCCTTCACACATGTTATATACATATAGTCTTATTTATAATATTATTTTCATTCATTTATATTATATATATATATATATATATATATATATATATAGATAACTCGTGTAAAGAGAAGCACACAATTTTTAAATAATGGTCAAAAAGGAACTTTCAAACGTAATATAGAAAGATGTGCTGTAAAATCTGAGAAATTTATGAAAATTTGTAACTAATCAATGCGTTGATTTTATGACGTGCGATTATGGCGGCAATAGCCACTGATTTTTTTTGCAGGCCTTTGCTTTTGTTATTGTTGTATCAAAAATATATCTGACCAATTTTGGGTATATCGCTACAATATATTTCTATAAAATTTAAGGCAAGTCATCACCTAGAAAACAAAGAGAATTAAAAGAACGTCTGGGAGACTTAAAAAGTGAAACTAAGATAGAAAATGACAAGTTTGAGCGTCACGTTAATTCCCTAAAGAAGAAATTAGAAGAGGAAAGAAGAGCAAAATGGTCAAACGAGCAAAAAAGGTATATTTCATAACAATATGAAGTGCTAATTCTCTTTTTAGGCGAGCATTACTCACCAAAAAGCATTTTAAGAAAGTCAAGGGGGTTGGCGCAACAAATGACATATCAGAGTATGAATTTAATACTAAAATAAATTAATAAATTTTTATAAAATTGGATTAACAAGTTTGCATTTCAATGCTGAACTCTTAGAAATGCAGCTTTGAAAATTTTCTGCATTTTAGAAAATTTTAAATTTTCACAAAAATGGAATTCAAATACATTAAATTTTTTACCAAACATTTTTAAGCAAATTAGTTTAGCTGAAAAAATTTTATCAATTCTTCACCATTTCTTCAGTACAAGAACTTTTCTGAAAAGACGGTCTAATTCAATTGCTTCTACTTCGATACTAAAGTCCTTTTTTATACAATTATTGGTTAAAATTTTCAAAAATATTTGGCAGGATATATTTGCATTTAGACGTAATTAGATTGCACAAAATTAACATGTGTCTGATTTTATTAAGCAATCAAACACTAATTAATAATGCTTAATGTTGTTGAGATTAATTCCTAAAAATCCAGATAATTTTATATCAAGAAACCGTAATTCTAGCTTTATTGAAATTCAGACAGTGAGAATTTAAAACACAACTAGGTCAACATTGCTTGGATTATTTTAAAAATAGAGCTCATAAGGTGCAAACAATTCGAGTTAGTCTGATAGAAAATTGTACAATATAATATATTCTTAAAAACGTTTTCAAACCTTTGAATTTCATTTGAAATTTTCAAACTCAATTTAAAAATGAACTTAGTTTAAGCTATTATACTAAATCGTTTTCAAGTAAGCGAAAAATTCAAAATTTTTAAAATCACTACATATTTAGAAAGTTCAGTTATCAAAGAGAACTACAGAAGATAAGAAAAGCATCAGCTATAAAGATTCAAAGGTAATTCACTAGGAGTTTGTTACCTACTTAAACCATTTTAGCATAGTTCGTGGATGGATTGTTCGTAAACATTTCAAAATAATTCGAGCTAAGGTAAGAAGCTTTGATGCACCTCGACTACACATACCGCTTTTGATATTTTGGAAGAGTTTTTTTAAAATAGAATGTAGTCTGCTTACCAGCAAAAGTTAGTCAAGGTGTGATGGCTGATAAAAATGAATGTGGTAATGTAATAAGATTTGTAGAAATGCGCAATTTTTAAAATGGAATAAGCACTTTGATAAAGCGCTTCGAAACATGCATTAATAATATTTTTCTCAAAATGATTTAAAATATTGATTAAATTCAAACTTTGTGTATAATGGGAGTTTCATCAAAAATCAATATCAGGTGTAACATTCTTAAATACAATTCACTCTTAAAGCTTTCCATTTAGGCGAAGGAGCAATTTGGTTCTTTGAAGAAATTCTTTACAAAATACAAACAATTAATGATCGATATTCAAGAATATCATGACGCATTAACACCAAGAATTGAATTCAAACTTGTGTTGATTGAAAATTTCTTAATTAGACGAGAAGGTAGTGTAAATTATGTTTGCATTTACCCATAATTTTTAATATCTTTTTCTAAATTTATTATTATACTAAATACTCAGATGATAAGGTTAAGTTGTCTTATAAAAAAATTCGATAATATTTGGCTATACTTGGAAAGCAAGTTCAGGCACAAAATAAACAGAACATATTGAGTTGTTTCAAATTTTGAAGCCAACATTAAACAACTAGTTCCAGTTAATTCATTTTGGATTCTACAAAAAGTGGGCAATAATGACTATTTAAGCATACTTATAAGTCAAATTGATTGCTGAATTGCAACTTCATCGCAATAGCAGCAGAGGCGCACATGTCCTCACTGTAGAAAGCTAAGATTGAAGATTATAGTGATTAGTTGTATGTAGATGTACAACCAATTACTTCAGGCAGTCTTGTTTTGAAATAATCATTGTGAGTCGCGTTCATGAATCTAATAGCGAGTGAAACCATCATACTCTTGCGTTATTACGATAGGAAATTCAATGTGTCCTTCTTAAAAACAAGCAGTGTATGAGGTTTCATGTGCTATAGAACATTTGGATAAAATATCGGTCATGATTATACATCTAAGCAAGTCATAATCTAACATATTCACCTCCCTACAAAACAGGATTTTGCTCTGGCACTACTCAGTTTTATATTTTGGTTACTCCCTTGAAAACCAGACATTCTGAATTGAGATTCTAAATTAAAGCACGAAATGTTCCATAAGAGACATTATGTCTGAACAAATGTCTTTACTAGAAGACCCTTAATTATATAGAAAGTGTAAAGAAATCGGTTTGCCTATTCATAGTGTTACTAAATGTTTTTATTCAGATTAAATTATCAATTTGTTGCTTTACAAGGAAAAGGTTATATCTTGTATACCGTCTCATCTCAATCTCAAGTAGTATAAAGCGATGCTGTTGAAAAACAGTATTGCAAATCGACACAGCATTGATAAGAATGTGCATTCCGGTTCCTGAGAAAAGTACCTCACCACTGTCATTGCTAAGAACACTTAAAAATGCGGAAGCTCAATGTTTTTCTCAATAATTATAATAACAATTTTTTACAATTATTGATTTAATATCAATCCATATAAAGACAATGCTCGCTATGTTTTAGTTATGGCTATAAGCGGATGATGCATGCAATCATTGTATAATGATTGAATTATGGACTTAATTTCAAGACAAATCATTTAGTGTCTAGAAAGACATTCTTGAATAGTGATAAAGGTCCAAATTGTCGATTGCAATGCTGATAATGTAATCGTATATATTTTGTTGTCCGGCGTGTGACAGGGGAGCCTACATATAAATGAAAATTCGAATTGGAAGGATCACGTCAACCAACTTTAAAATAATTGTCTGAACATTATAATTTCAAATATTAATATCGAAAAAAAAATTACATATTTCAAAGGTATTTAAGCCTAATCTATATTTATGTTTCGGAAGTCTGGGTTTTGTCTATTACATGTAAACAACGTGAAATTCCATTAAAGCCAATACGAGTGTACAGCAGGATCACAAAAATCATCAAAAATATACTTATCAAAATTATTAATTTTAAGTTTGAAAAGCAATTCAAGTCAACAACAGAAAACATCCGCTCCATGATGAATTCAATTTGTCATTTTAGAAAACACGAGATATTGTTAAACTCAAAAAAGCACAATACAAAGTACTTCAAGAAGTCATATATATATATATATNAAAAAAGAAAATAAAAGCCAAAAGCATAAAATATGAATAGCCTTTACAAGCAAAAAAACCAAAGATTTAATCAAGAACAAAGCTGATACTCCCATATGTCTTAAGTCGTCTGTAGTCTATAAATACAGGTGTGATGAATATAAAATTTTATACATTGGATAAACTTCAAGAAATTTTGGAGTACGCATTAATGAACATCTAAAAGGCCCCATGCAAACAGACATATATCAAAATCAACATAGACCAAAAGAAAGTAATTATAAAATAGTAGTTCAATATCAAAGTTCAAATATAGTAGAATCAATAGTAATTATGGAACATCTAAAAAGAAATCAAACTTTAATGAACGATCAAATTAATAAGGAACTTTATGTACTTTAATTAGATAAATTTTGTAAAATATTATATTTACAGCACTTAATTTTAACCTGATGAAGCAACGTTAAGTTGCGAAACGCGTTGTTAAATTTACGTTTTTGTTTTTATTTTGTTTTAAATATGAAGCCAAAGATTTCTGTATTTCATATATATATACATGCATATATATACTGTATATATATATATATATATATATATATATATATATATATATATACTTAGCAGCAACAAAATGATATTATGTGTACTTCAAAGTTAAAATTTCCCCACAAATCATCCAATCAACCCACATCCATGTTCAAATCAACTTTTGATTATGATAATAATGCATTTAGAATACCACAGAAAATTGCGTGGCAGATTTGGATATACCAAAAAGATTTATCGTACACCAGAAGTTGAAGAATTTTTTGCCTTTTGTGATCACTATCCTAATGACTTAGAACTGAAAAATGCTTTAATGCGAACATCATCAGGTTATAAAAAATTTGAAAAATTTTTACAAATATGTTTTAGAACAAAATATTCATTGTTTTACAAAGTTCACGAAAAATCAAATTCTTGATGCAATATTCTACATATATGTCCCAAGAACAACGGGTTTGGATCCAAAAAAGGTTCGGAAATCTACTTGGATGGCGCCAATTGTGAATGGCGTTGAGCTTAAGAAATTTTTGAGTATGAGTTTTATATATTCTATATTATCAATACAAATCATAATCTAGGAGATCCAAATTATATGAAAAGTCAAGCACCAATGGAGGTAAGTATTGAAGCTGTAAGAAGAATTATGGAAGAAAGCTTGACTTAAAAAAAGAGAGTTATAAATTTTCTAATAAATATATATTTTGTTAGTTATGGTTGGTGTATTAGTTTATTAGTAATGCCTCAACTTTAAATGTTAAAGGCCACCCACTGAAAAGAAATACAGTTGTAAGGTGATTTGTGCTGAAGATACTTCCTGATTATGTACATCATAAAGGGATAAAAACACGTTAGGATATTTCTTATTCAGATGAATATTTACAATTAGGAACTGCTAATTCATTGGAATAGTGTCATAAAATTTCAAGCATTTATACAAATAAAATTGGTGCAATTCAGTCATGTTTTCCCACTCAACCCACCTCAAACAACTTTCACCAAAACAGACTCACCGAAATAGAAGTTTTAAAATCTGTGTTAAACCAACACAAACGAGCTATGCATGCAAACTCATCTGATGTACTGAATGTGATAAAATATATTTTCAAGTAGACTACATCAAAACATTTAATTTCCTGAGAAATTAAAATATATTTTTTGCGATTGTGATATATTTTAGGGTGAACGCTAACCTCATATAATAAATTTAATTAATTATATCAAATGAAGAACCCAACGGGACCCATTAGATTTCTTAATAAAACTATTAATCCAACTCATGGCCACCAAAACATGACCCAGAGCATTGGTCGACCCAAACCATTTGCAACTCTGGCAATTACATTTATTATAAAATAATCAATATAATGCATCTGTTGCATGATAATAATTCATTCTTTGTGAAGAGGTAAAATTGACAAAATTTCCTTAAACGCTCTTGTTATTATAAAGCATTAAATATATTGGAAATGTCAAAAAGAAATATATATGAATTGAGAGTGATTAAAGCTTTTCTTACATTAGAAATATTTTGAAAATCTGATTTTTTAAAAAATAATCTGTAAGCAGCTCGTTTTTGTGAAAGTATTTACGACAACATTTTGTGGGCTAATCAGCCATATAATTGTAGCTGTATTTTCTTAATTTTCGTAGGAAATCTCGTAATTTTCTAAACTGCTATGTCTTAAGCCTCCAACAGAAAGGTTCCAAGTTTTCATACAGAAAGTATTGACCCGCGGGCTTGCACACAATGCACAGCCTACTTTTAAATAATGTACCGATCAATAGTTTAGGCAAGATACCATGTTATCAGTATTTTTCGTTATTGTCATGATATAGCGGTATTAGTTTCAGTATTGGTATACCGCCGGGCTCTAGAAACTTTATACAGGTAATTTCGTTTTTTTGAACAATCAGTAATTAACTACTTATTCTAGGCAATATTATATAACAATATCTATAGAATTAAACATCCAATCAAATTTGTTTTTGATTATAATGTTTTGAATCAGTAATTGAGGTGTTGATTATAATCTTCCCAGTGATAGAAAAACACAATTCCTATTAAACTTAATAGCTGAATAAACAAGTGGCCGTGCATCAAAATAATGCTCGTCTGAACGCACACGTTCAAATTAGCATAATTAAGAATATTGTACAAGGAATCCGTGAGGTAAAAAATGCGAAAAAACTATATACCAGATAGGAGCCTCGCTTAAATATATTTCTGTTTCTGGTACTGCTTGAATGTAAAAATGTTTCT
>CABFPE010000455.1:0-10262 GCA_900660155.1 Hofstenia miamia
ATGCAAACCGCGCTTCCTAACCGTACTCATCCTTATACCTAATACCTACTATCACCTAGACTAGAGGAGTCAAACCAGAGGACCATTTAAAGCCTCAGGTTATCCTACCTTTCGCCCGGAGTGATACCTTAAGCGTTGATCATGTTGATGAAATACATATAAGATAATAAAGATAATAAAAGATAATAAGAGGGCACTTTATGAAAACTATCTTATCCGAAAAATGCTAAAAGATAATGTTAATAAATATACGGCTGGGGAAATCTATAATAGTTAAAAGAAAAGCAACTGGAAGCTAGGGTAGCAAAACTTAAATTAAGCAGAAATAACACATTTGAGTATTTACAAATAATGGATAACAATAACACTCACTTGTGATCAAACGGTGAGTAATAGCAGAACAAATGTTTAAAACTACTGTGATGTCTGAAATTCAAATTACGTAAACAAAATGGATTCCTCGTACGAGCAACCAATCAAAATACAAAGAATATTCAATCACTAATTGTACATTGCTTAACGTCGCTATATTACTAAATCGACACATAATATCAATTTACAAATTAGGGATGCAAATATACTACAATATTTTGCTGAATTTGTGTTGAAAAATTTTGACGTCAGCAAAAATTTTTGACAATATTCAATATCACTATGTAAATTTAATGTTTTATGGTAAAAGAAGTTGCCTGCCAAATTTAGAAGCAATTAATCATGGCAATTTTTCCAATATTAAGAATTTTATTATGTACAACAAACGTCTGCATACACTTAATTAATTATTTTGCATAGATGTATTTGGAGAAATGTACAGAACCCAAAAGTTTCAAAGCTCTTTATAATAATCAACTGCAACATGATGTCATAAAATACGTTAAATATACTGTAACCTATGCATAAAAAACACGAGTTTAATGTAAACTTTACCATTAACATTCATTCGCGAATTAATTCTGAGTACAAGTCACTGATGTGGTTTACAGTCATGTTAATGTAAAGCGAAATTTTTTAACGGTTTTGTTTACGGTTGCATTTTCGTTTGTTTACGTATTGAATTTGGATCACTTCCATAACAGTAGTGACAACGTTATATTCACTACAAAGTTGTCTATGTGCACATCTATTATATTAAGGAAAAGGAAAATATAAAAAATGTTGTGATGATATGCATTTCTACCAAATATGTTGAGGCCCTGGTTATGGGATTGATCTGTATTCATAGAAAAGGCACAGACAGAATTAGAAAAACATATTGGTGAACTCTATTTTTACTATTGATTACTAGATATTTATAAAAATGTTCCTTTAACTTACCAACATTCCCTTTTGGGGAACATTCCTAAAATGGCAAACTTGCAGAAACGGATGAACCTCTTATAAATAATTACTCTTCAAACCATCATTTGAGCTATTTATACTTTACCAAAATAAATGAGTGCAACGCACATATCAAGAAGTTATTTTCGTGTTTGGTAGCCATCTAGTGGCGAAATATAGTAATTAATATTATTGAATGCTGATACACTTTTGTTTTCATTGTCATGTAAATCATTTAAACGATTTTTCGGATTATACTGATAAAGTCAATTTATGTCTTTTATAATTTATTTAAACTTCTCTTAAAAATTATGTAATAATATGAATTTTGCACAATTTAATTACAATGGTACAATCACTATGTACTCCGTTAAAGACAATATTACCATACGTAGTATATTCAAAATAATAATTTTCTCTTTTTTATGCATGTTTTATGTTCTGAGTTTTTGTTATTTTTCACTGGACGTTTGTGTTTGACACTCCCTACTCGCACATGCTTTATTTAAAATCTGCATCATCGAATTAAAGTTGCATTTCATGCAAGATCCATAGGAAAGATCTGTGTGATTCAAGTGGAGACCCGCACTTTTATACAACCATTCAAATGCAACGCTCGTCAGATCCTAATGGGAAGTTCGGGGAAATTCAAGAATCATTCATTTCTGTTAAATTTAAACAAAGTGCTGTAGACGAATTACATCTTTTTCTACGAATTTTGGACAAATTAATTTCAAATCTGTTCAATTACTTACTTGAGCTAGATTAGCATGCCAAGTATATAGCCCTTCCTCAAGTTCATGTTGATCATTTTCGTCAGGCTGCAAACCCCATTGGAGTGCCTCTCAAGATACATATTTGTGAAAGTAAAGGTAGGTCAATCTAGTGTTCCAGTGTAAATTTTTCTAAAATAATTAAACTATTTAAAATACTATGTGCTAGAGATTTTATTTGTAATGTTTCTGATAAAAAGAAAGATGTTAGCTAACTATGAACATCGTTTTATAATGTATATGAATTTGTCTCTAATTATAAACATAAATGAATTTCTTCCACTGATTCTAAAATGTTGTTTTCAAATTCTAAATATACTTTCAGACGAGTATCTTTTGATGAAAGTGCGTCCAGACGAGAATATTTTCGACGTATATCAAATGATATACATCAAAAGATTCTAGTCTGAACACAATTGAGTCATTTATTGAAGAATATCTGAAGTGTCCAACTATTTTCCTAGCCCATTTTCAAGAAAATTTCACCCCTTATATTCATATAATGCAGAAAAATTGCATGTCTTTTAATTTTACATATATCTATTTTTAGGAGCAGATCGTATCTGATATTAAAACAAAATGAGTCTTTGAAACGCTATGATGAAGCATTTCTAGTAAAACTATTGAATGAGTTAAGTACAATAACAATGGTATACGAGTATATTCTGACAATAACTAAATTTAGTTTTGTTAAATAATGAAAATTCACTTAATTGGAAAAAATTACTCAAATTTATTAATTAAAATTTGAAAGTATGTAATTGTTAAAAATTCATAGTGAAGAAAAGTTGTATCTCACCTCTTTAGATATGTGTATTTTATTAATTTATACCAGATATCCTGAGAGGGGGGGGGACGGGCCCGCCTGTGAAATAAGAAAAATCATTAAAATTGTGCAATAAAATTTAAAATTTTGTCCGTGGTCAATTTTTTTTGTATTCAAATTTAATACTATGTGCAGATTTTAACAACAATGCACCTATTCCAAAAATAGAAAAACAAACTTGTGTGACATATCAAAACAATTTTTTTATTTTATAATTTATTGATTTCCACCAAAATTCTATACATTTTTGAGTTAGTTGATTTTCTTGATTTTTATCTACATATTTAACAATGTGTCGTTGTTAACAATATTGATTGAATTTGACAACTAAGAACACATTCATACTACTAGGAGAAAATTTTGTAATTTGTTGAATCTTGTGTCAGTGAAAATACATTAAAAATTGGTCTATTTTATAGTGCATAATGCAGAAAAATCTCCTAAAAAACAAAATTTGCTATGAAAGCGTAATTTGAAATTTGAAAAATTGCTCAAATTCTATATTTCTATAGTTGAAGTTAGTACCAGAGATGGAAATGGGGCAGGTCAACCCAGAGTTGGAAACGGAACTGAATTCTTATCCCGGGTCGTCCCGGCCCCCGTGAGATGTATCTCGGTCCCATCCTGGGCCAGTTCAAGCTTTATGCTGAGCCCGTTTTTATATTCTCGTCCCGTCTAGTACACTTCAAGCGGTTTAAGGATGTTAAAAAATAATGTTTGAATATTAGTAGAGTATTAAATCTTAACTAAACAGCAAAAACGTCTCGACAATATCTTGGTATATTCCTTCATTTAATAATTCCTCTAATAAATGTACATGTATCTCACAAAATAAAACAAAGCAATTCATTATGCAGATTCATTTTGTTAAATTCGTGGCAATTATACTCTAATAAAATATTTGGATTACAATTAGCGTATCCAACTAATTGGCAATCGGCATAACAAAGTGCCTTGTTGCCAGAATGAACGCGAACACCACCTAATATATCAGGTGATTGACGAGGAAATATTAATTGATACAAATAAATGTCGATCGACATGATTGAGTAGCATTATTTTGAAGGGGCCATTTTTGTTGTAATTAAAATCCTCTTCTGCACATATTCATTATTTTTAATCTGGTTGCGACTATGATGTCTACATGTACTCTAGCCAAAAGTAACTCATCAAAAAGCATTTCCTCTTTCACAATTCAATATTGACAAAATACATCACAAAAAGAACGAAATCGTAAATACCTAAAAACAGATCATAATTAATTAGATCACATTTTAGTTTCATTTTTGTAGTCTCGGGCCCGTCCCGAGCCCGTTTCAAGCAAAAAGTTCTGTCCTGGTCACGTCCCGGCCCGTCAAATATCCCCTCCTGTTTCCATCTCTGGGTCAACCCATGAGGTAAGGTGGGGTGGGGCAAGATTTTTCTAAAGGGCAAAAGTTGGGTACAAACACTTTTTAGTTGAGAAAAACTGAACCAATTATCTGCCAATTTTAGAAATTATAAAAGTATTTTTCCTGTATCGCAATTCCATGATTATAAAATTTTGATTGATTTGGAAATTTCGGAAAATCAATTGCCATGTATTTCGAACTCTTAGCGAAATTAGATTCAATTTAATAATACCAACAAAATTTTCCTTGATCTAATTGGTCATTACTAGTGCCTGCAATTATCCTTGCATAAATATAGTGCATAAAAAATTAGCTTTATGGAATTAAATTTTTTAATTGGCTATTAATAAAATTTTATTATTAGGTTGCTATTGATAGTAATAGTAGATATGGCACTTGAAAAATGATTCAGTATTTTCTAGACAGTAAGAATTCAAGATATTTGGCAGTGGTTTTGAGGTGCAGTGCTATGAAAATTGTCATCGAACAAAAATGGGCAATAAAGATATCACAAGTGCTCTTTGCAACGAGAATCTTTTAGTGGGGCAATCTGGGGCTGTAGAACATAAAGCTTGGGGCAGATGTCAACACGTGGAAGTGGGGTTGGGCACATAGTTTGTGGGGCGGAGCAGGGCAGGTCACAAAAATCTGCCCCACATCTATCTCTGGTTAGTGCATGGTTGTGCAATTTGTGCATAATAGTGAATGTTAAAAATTTAAAATTCTACATTGAGCCCCTGATCTATGCAATTTTATCTTGTTAAGGCCGTGCTATGTTAACGATGTTTGTCCAAAATTTTGTCCAGATGTTTGTATAAACAAAATCCGCATTATAGCACACAATCCTGACAAAAGTTTGGACAAAAATCCGCAGTGTAGCACAAAAAAATCCTGAAACAAGTTTGAACAAAAATCGTCAGAATAGCACATCCTTTAGAGTCATTGACGTTATTGCATTATAAGATAAACGATCAGATATCGCACTCACAGACATTGCGCTTTTTGGGTGATCAAATTATTCTGTTTACTTTTAACAAGTGAAATTTAATTATTGATCAAAGGCAATTATTCAAAATGTTGAGTAAATACTACGAAAATTACTTTAAAACCAAGTTAATGTATAAATGCATAATTTTTATAATTCGCTAATATTATACAATATTCAATATTAAAAAAATTATGAAATTTTTCTTTAATATTATATATTTTTCTAAGCATAAATAACTCAAGGTGTTTGTGCACCAATAACGCCAAGTGCTGCAAACAGCATTTGTTTCAGATATTAGCAAAATGCTGAAGAGTGAACAAATACATTAATAAAATAATAATATCATTCGATTTGTTGATAATCATGCTACGTAACCAGATGAAGGGCCAGTGGAATATACAAGATGGATACGTATAATTTTGAATTAAAATTTCCAAATGCAAATTTTAAGTTGAATTTTTCCAAAAACTTTATCTTAAAACGCCAAAGAATGAAAATAGATATGTCTATAGACATTATAGATAAGCTTAAAATTACGCTAAGCAATGAAATGATAAGATGTTACCTTTTGCCAATGTTTAAAGCAAAAAAAGCATTTTGCATGTATTAAGATAGGCTATAAAACAGTGAACTCGCAAGAAGGCGCGTCTAAAAATTTCTTGATATGATTGCTTAAATTTTACAGACAGCATATGAAGAAATTCACTACAATATTTTTGTAAATGTTGTAGCAATTTAACGCACAAATTTACCCCTAATTTGAATATATATATATATATATATATATATATATATATATATATTGTTGAAAAACAAAATTAACAAAACATGTTTTAATATAACAGAGATTGTTTTCCACATTGTGAAAATTTTTTCTTGTGTATTGAAAGAATTCTAGAATCATATGATTTTAAAATGTTTTATTTCATTGGGACAAATGCTAAAGCGATTTAAATTTCAAGTTTATAAAAGTTGAGACACTTTATTAATTTGGTAGATACCAATTTTTACAATTTGATACAATTTGACATTTGAACAATGGGATATAGATAAAACTTCATAATGTTAACATTATCTGTGAAGAATTATATACTTTATCATAAATAGAAACGTCGTTTGTTAATTCACATTTTTAATTGAATTTGTTTAAGCTTTTAATTGCCATGTGCTTTATGCAGTGATCTATCATTTCATTTGACTTGTTTATTAATCATAAATTTAGATACTACCGTGTGAAATTCATAATTTGCAACTACACATTGTGTATGTTTCGTACAGCATTCCCATCTCAACATGAAGGTTTGGCGAATATTATCATTGTTCATTGAAGTGCAGATGAAATTCACTATATGAACTTTATTATTTATTAGTGCATTATATATTTTCTTTGTAAACATATTTATTATTTATAAATGTTCGTTTTCTCTGTATGGCGAGAGTAATTATCTTTGAAAGCATGTATTTTTATTTTAAAATTTATTTTTTCTTGGAAATATTTATCAATTCAACTTTTACCCAGAAAAAAATTTAGCAATAAAATCTTTGTAAATCTAAAAACGTTAAATTTTTGCATATAGATTTTCAATGGTCTTTGAAAAATATTTACGTAATGTTTACACAAATATTGTCACATTTCAAACATTAGATTGAAAAAATGCAATTTCATGGGATTTTGACAAATGTGTATAGAAAAATCCGTTACATTTTAAACAGTAGTTTGCAAACAAAATTGTTTGTCAAAAAATATTTAAAAAAAACAGAATATATACTAATGACGTCAGAGATAGACAGACAGCCAAAGTACACAATTACATCATTGCCGCCAAGGTCACAAAGGTCGAATATCACAATTAGTTATCACTGTATTGCAAATCTGCTTAGCAGTCACTTTTTCGCACATTTCCCTGAAATGAAGAAGTCCTACCCAGGAAACAACCATTATTGGTCCAACAATGGCTCACTGTTGGTACCTCTGGTTAACAATGGCCACTCATTTGCCATTCATTTGACAACCAAACTAACAAAACAACAAGTCTAAAAATCTTAAAATTCCACAATTTTAGAGCGAAATTATCATATTGTTGTATATAACATAAGCATTACGTTAAAGTTTAATTTCAATTTTCAAAAAGTATTATTTTTCAGTTTCAGTTTCTCATAGTCATTGATGGCCCGACAATGTCCCATTAATGGCATTGCTAGATCAATCTGCCATCTAGCGAACAAATATGAATTTAATAATTTACAATTATAACTGATCAAATATAATTTTCATTACAAATGAATTTACTTAACCTTTTGTATTTGATAGCACAAATTAGTATGCCAGCTCTTGTTTTTATGAGCACTTTATAATGAATTCAATTGTTTGTAGCTAGGTGTTCCATCTTAAGTATAATGTGCTATACACAGTTTCAACTGTATCCTTAACCAGGCGCGTATCGAGGTGTTTCTCAAAGCCGGAGGCCTTCTTATCAGAGACATATAGGTCTAGGTAGTGTTTTCTTCCTCTTAGCATAATGCCACGCCCGCCCCGGGATAAATTATAAATAAACCAAAAAAAACAGACGGAGTTAATAAGAATACATGAAATACTACTTTTTGAACTTTATGTCAAACAAAAAGACTGTTCATCAATATATCAAACAGATCGTATGAGAATGAGTTGAAATTGACCTGTCCAAAGAGGGGCAGGCGCAAGCCCCCCTAAACACGTCCCTGTCCTTAACTCAATCAAATTATACCAAGTTGCGAAATACAAATCAATATATAATATTGGCCATAATCAGTAAACTGCTGGTGGGAAATATGCAATATTTTAGGGGGTAATTTTTGTTTGTCATTTCTATGCTAAATTAATAGAAATTACATCTTCACAATAATTACAAATAATAGTAAACATTTTCACTCATAGGATATATATATATATATATATATATATATAAACTTAGCCCGGTTTTTATTACTTAGGAATCATCATCAGTATGACATTTGAATTCTGAAATTTATTTACATCATCATGAAATCAAAGAATGAAATTTTAAGATATTACTAAGATCAAAACATCATAAAATTTTTGAACAAATTTTTATAAAAGCTGCAAACAAAGAAAAATTACTTAAAAAACAACGCAAGATAAGATCAATAATGTTAGATCTATAGTGTATGCAATAAATTTATTATTTTCTTTAGTGTAGTTGATTGTAAAATATTTATTTACCGCATTTGTCATGCTGACGTTGATTCCTAGTAATCGAAACTCGTCTAAATTTTTAAATGTGTTACATATTTCAAAGCTCAGTATCCTTACACTTAAATATATATATATATATATTTGAACTCATAGTAAAAAATTGTTTCTTCTAAATTTTGTATACGAATTTATTCAGAAATTTTGAAAACATTAAGAGTAAAAGTTTGTAAAAATCCTATTACAGTTGTAAAGAATGCAATATACTTCGGGCAAACTAGGATCAATGAACTTCTGTCAGGTCATCAAATGTCAGAAATTTTTATGCATTATCATTATCCTGAAAAAGCAATTTTAATATAATAATGAGAGCACCCAATACGAGGATTGCGGAAGCTTTAATAATTAAGAACTATAACAAAGATTAATTATTTAACAAGTAACAAAGTAATATGAGCATATAAAATTTATTTTAAGTTCATGAAAATTTAGACATCATTAAATTTTAATGTACTATATTGTAAATATCGAAACCATTTAACATTAATTTTAGCATAATAGTTTATATATATATATATATATATATATACATAGAAAACTTTAAAACAAATACGCAAATCTTGAGTTGTTTTGAACACCTTATAAAAAGAGAAACGTAAAATTACACAAACCTCTCAATACAAGTGATGTTTTAAGCAATGAGCAATAGTTAGATTATTATACTAAGCATGTAGGCGTGATGAATAATATTGTCAGATTTGTACAACAAAATGATTGGGGGTACATTTTCATAGTAAATTTTATACAATTTTACTTAAAAATTTACAGAAAAATGAATAACTTTATCTGGTGGCTTCTATTTTTAATACAAAGAGATCAATGGATAACCATGCAGATATTTTCTGATTCATATCCAGTGGATATCCATGGACATAATCGACTTATGTCTAGATCCAGACGCACAGCACTACTGGCATCTGTGCTCTATGATTGCTGCTTCTTGGAATTATAAAATACTTCTCTATTTTAAAGAAGCGTTTTTTGAGTTGTTTTCTAATTGAACAGAAAAGATTACCGGTAATTTCAATTAATTTACGACTTTAGCCTCATTCCCACTATCGACTTTTTATGAGATTATAAATTATCAGAGAACTACAATTTAGAATTTTTCTAAAAAAAAATTGAATGAAGCGTTCCTACAATCGACTTTAAGTAGGTGATGAAAAAACCGAATGTTCAGACGATTGACTTCAATAACAGACTTCTTGACAATTTATTAAAATCAATAGTGGGAACATACTTTAGATAATTGAGGTTGATTTAATTTGTAATTTAGAATCTAATAAATTTGAGAGATGAAAATTACACCATGCATGTGTGTATTTGATACCTAGGCGTTCTCATAACATAAGAGCTGCTCAAATATGCGAAGCAATTGCCAAAGAGATAAAAAATTACCTACTATACAGTGAGTGGTTCCTGATGTTTATATAACAAATTCCCTAAAATTGAGGGCGACTGCTATGGGTGGGCAAGGTGGACTTGAGCCACTTTGAAAAATACAACACTAAATGGCATAAAGCAATGCTAATTTAATACCCGAAATTTGAATTTAATAAACAGAGTTTGATATTACAAAAAAATGTAGATACAGGTAGCTAGTTTATATAAAATGGAAAATATTAATAAATAAAAACAAATATTACAGATGTAAGTACAATTTGCTGCAATTTTTTGCTGGTGGCATTGAGATCCAGACTATATATATATATATATA
>CABFPE010000455.1:66421-80405 GCA_900660155.1 Hofstenia miamia
TTTTCGAATTTATAAATACAATTCTATACATATACGCATATTTATATTGAAATATGTACCATATATAATTTATAATATACTTATACATCTAAATCATTCAACATATTAATTATCAAATAATTCATCACTGTTTGCCTAGTCTAGTTCATTAACACTTCCCTCAAAACAATTATTTATCATATATAAATTTTATTTTTAATAGTTTGGTCACTCTAGCATTAATTTATAAATTTCCTAATTCATTATTTTTTATTGGGTATATTACATAAATACGTCGTATTTCATTACTGAGTGAAAAAGGCCAGTATGAGCAGCCAAGCGTTGTTCCAGAATTTTTTCTTGTATTAACATACAGCCACATGAAAAATTGTTTTTTAGCCATTTGCAAAAGAATCAGTTTCTTACAAAGAAAATATTTCAAATAACTGCACAATTTCATGATGAAAGGTTTTTGTTCTCTTATATTATTAAAACATTCTTAGATTTTTGGATAAAATTCATAAAATTGATCATCTTCATATATATATATATATATATATATATGCTGTTTTTTTCATCATAATGAGGTAAGAAATCTGATTTTCACATTAAAAAGTGTTCATGTAAGCACTACACGTGAAATTTTACATTAGTATCATATACTCTTCCAAATTTAAGCTTAGGTAATTCACTTTCAGTGTGCAGGTTTATTCGAAGTTTTAAGCATCCCAAATTCTGTGGTAGCAACCCAAAAATCAGAGAATTTTTTTGAAAGAGTATTATAGGAATGAGCCAAGTTTGACTTAATTTCCCAAATGATATTACAGCGGATTTATCTGCGAAAGTTTTCATGCATTATTTTAAATTGATTTAAAATACAAATCTATAAATTCGTTGTTAAAAAATGAAATGTGGATCCGCTACGCAACTTTGAAATTGCATATAATTAATTAAAATGTTTTGAAAACATTCCTTTGTGGTGGACCCTAATATTGAGATCAGTGAAAATTCAATGTGTATGGTTTGAAAGTTTACAAAGAATATGTAATATAATCACGTAATCCCCAGTAATATCTATATTCTTTGAAATAATATACTGTTACTATATTTTTACATTTCTCATAGATCTCAATATATTATTTTAAATAATTATTAAATTTTAATAAATTAAGTAACTAATGTCGATATCTTTGATTCTTAAAGTTTAAATGCCTCAGTTTACAAAATATATGTTTAAATGTTATTTGTCTAAATTATGAATTCTAAAAATTTATTACAAATATCTGCTTTCGCTGTGCTGTAAGACATTATATGATAATAGATAGCTGCCAAACATATAGGAAAATATGAATTATAAAAACAACTAGAATTTGCCATCGAATATGTAATATACATGTATATATTTATCTATTTGTAATTGCTATTGACGTAAGCTCAACATTTTTTAGGGTTTGAAACAAGCTCATTTAGATCACATTGACATAACCAGCTAGAACAATTTCATGGTTACGACGTAGGTTTCACATCGTAGTAGCGTAAATGTGTCGTTCAATAAATATTTGTATCGTTTTAGTGTCAATATGTTGGTGAAAATTGTGAAAAGTTTGCAAAGTATTTATTGCTAGAATTTTATTGTCTTAAAGTATTTCGCAACTTGCAATTATCAATTTAGCACTGTAATCTCAAATATAACACAATTATCCACAATGAAATGTATTTTCTAAAAATAGCATTTATTATAATAACAGCAAATGTAATTAATGCTTTTGTACAAATCAATATATATATAATTTTTAAGAAATTCTAGAAGAATGTTCGCATGTTAGTTGAAAGTGCATCCAAATTTCAATGTACAAATGGAAATCAGTCTGTTTCCTTACTAATTACATGTTCTCTGTCCTTTTAGTAGCGTTTGATGTTGCAAATAACGACGTCGTTTTGGTATTGAATTAAAGTCGTTTTGATGGCTTTGTTCTTACTGGATAGTAAGTGGTTGATTAAGCAAAATCTTAGTATTAATTTTAATTTTCTGTCCACTTCATAATATAATTATATTGTTCCAATGCTGTGGAATTTTCGTGGAATCTTTATAGGAAGGAATGATGTCATTAGAGACATCTGCATTCTTGAAAAATTTCTATTTTTTATTTATGACATGAAGGTTATAAGATGACATAGATCAAACATTTGGTAGCCACATATATTTTTGCTAAGTTATAAGGTTAACTCTTGTAATATTGTGGGAAACAACCTTTCTTAAGGGAAAGCTTCCAGCAGTAATATTATGTATTTGCTAAAATATTGCAGTAGTCTCTAAATATCCAGAAGAGCAAATTATTTGGAACAGTCGTTGTTTGACAACATTTTTTCATAAAATGCAATACTTTATGAAATTCCAGGAATATATTGCAAGTGTTTTCAATAATAAATTTAATAATTAATTTTTTCCCACTGAAATTTTGATAAAAACATATTGTGCCAATATATTATATTTTCTTCTGGTAAAATTTGATTTTTGGAGGGGAGGCAAAACTCAGGCAAATACATTGAAGCAATTGGAAAAATTTTATATACAAGTAAAATAAATAATTTTCATCTTGTAACCTTATATATATTTCAGTAAGCATCAATTAAATGCACAGAAAAGGACCTCCTTAACAAATGATCTTTAACTTCCCATAGTTTAAATTTAGCACCCTATAGTAGACGCTGCCATTACTAAAGCTTAATAACCAAAAGTAAATCAAAGCAACCGTTCAATAATTGAAGGTTTTAAAAATATAAATAACACTTATTATTTGATTGAGGTCAATTTTTTGACATTGCTACTTAAGTAGGTTGTGGGATATGAATTTTAATGTTCAAATATAAATCTCAATAGAAAAATAGGTCTAAACTGGAATTTAAATTTCAATAAAATGGAATTCAGAAAAAATTTGCTAAACTAATTTCTTGAACCAAATTGGGGTTTTAGCTCTTATACCGACAATATTTAGTTCATCATTGAATGAACACCAAGCCCTAGTGTGAACAGTCACACGATATTCCAGAATTCTTTATTTTATTTACACTTCGCTGATATTCAAAGTAGTAAATAGTTAATTTCATGAAGTTGTCATCCACATGAAAATTTACAAAAAATCAGCATTGTAGTAAGAAAATATTTCAAATCACTGCACAATATTAAGATAAAATGTTTCTGTTCTCCTATATCATTGAAATATTCTTAGAATTACCCTTTGGATAAAAAATTCATAAAATTCTTCAATGATCATCTTAACATATATGTTTTTTTGCCACCATAATGTAAGAAATTTTATTTTCTTAATTAAAATAGCTTATGTAAGCACTAAGCTTGTGAATAGAAGAAAATCGCATTTCTATATTCGACCCTGAATTCAATCTTTGATTTTGGCATTGTATATATGTAGTATATATATTATTTATGATTGACTGCGAGTGCATCTGCTGCTATACAATTTTTTGACCATCTGGTTAGATTAATAATAAAATAAGCCACCCGTGCCATTCTTCCCTAAATCTTGTATAGATTTCTTAGAAAAACCGTGAGTGGTTGGTGCATTTTTATATGATAATTTAATATAATTAGAGTTTGCATAATTACATCCATATATACTCATATTCAAATTATAAAGAAAAATAAATTCTATTTTTTATATATCTGGTAATTTATTTAAATATGCTTGTAGAAATTTTTAATGGTAGGTTTACAATTAAATTCAATTATTTTAAAAAAATTTAGAAGATCTGCTAAGTTAATCTCGCCTAATTGTTCTGGAATTGAATAGTTTAGTATAAGCAAAAATGATTGCCAGCAGTTACCGTTTTCGTGATTTTTAGAATGAGATTTTTAAAAAGCAAGCCTTAACTTATATTTACTAGCGTTACTTTAAGGAAACAAACCTGATTATCTACATTTTTTAAAAATTTTATCCAAGTTCATTAAGAAATATTCAAAGCATTTGATGTTGGCACATCTATGAGTTTTTGCACACTACTGTGATGATGAATTTTTGGGCTAAGTGTTCCGGTGCCTGAAATATACAAAAATATTAACTTTTTACAGTGAAAAATGCCATTTTTTAAAAACATTTAAATTCTTTCGATCTATGTTCTGAAAATTAGTCGGTCTAATAATGCCAATAGATGCAACAACTAGGCCTGGCCTCAAATATTATTATTCCTAGAGAAAACTAATGATGCGTCTGGACGAATTAAAGTAAAAAAAGAAACAGAATAAAATCTCTTTGGGTCCTTTTAGATTGGAAATATTTCATTAGTTTGGGAGTTAAAATCGTTTAAATATTTGAAAAATTCCTATTCAGAACTAATATTAAGTTATCAAAAGTGGTGTTGAAAATTATATTTAAATTATGACATTTTGAATTTTGTAATTGAATACATATATTTGCAATGAAGTGCAGCAATAATGCGATTTACAGCATATAGGAGTAAATACATCACTTCCAATACTTTTGATATTCTTTAAGTAAGTCAACAACTTTAACAGTGAAAATGTATATTATGACAGCAAGTGGGAATTTTTGCAGTTTTTCCTTCGATTTCTATTGCTTTGTAGCACCACAGTCATTATAATCAGTAAATTTTAAAATACTAAACTATCATTGTATGTAGTGCCGTCACATAATTACAATGAAACTTTTTGTATTTTTAGAAAACTAATGAATTGTCATGCTTTGGTGCTATGAAATTGAATCATTTTTTTCCAAACCAAATTCAGATATTGTATACTTACTGAAAATTGCAATGCATTTCTCCTTTTGCAAGGCTTTTAATTAAAAAAACTTTCTGACGCAACAACATTAAATTACTAAACCAGCTTGTATTTTGATTAAGTAGTTTTTAAGTATATTTTCATGAATTGAATCGGACCGCACCGATCGTACTCCACCTTCATTGACCAAACGTATTGCACAATGTTAGATGTAGACACATGCAATAATTTTTGGTACCAGTCCGCACAAAAGAAACAATATTATGGTATTCTTTACTAGAGTCTCTATAAGTACAATTTAAGCGCTTTTTATATTATATATTTTATTATGATATTCATTATGCTGAATAGAAAGCTACACTACTCGCCCTCAAGAGAAGGAAAATATGAATTTGCCTAAGCGAGTGCAGGATCTAGTATAGATTTTTTATGGCAATCTTTTTTCTAAAAATATGCAAAATAGAATGAAAAAATTAGTAAGCACAATGAACAGGGAAAGAAATTATCGACATACATTACTTGCTTTGCTCATCATCATATAATGGATATTCTAGAATTGCAGCAGTATTAGAAAATTAAAAATGTAGTTATCTAGCTACGCAACAAAAAGTCTGAATTCAAATTTTTTATTTCATTTACTAAGAAACAAGAGGATTCAAGTTTATACAGGTCATGTTCTTCTCCAGTATATGTATGCTGAACTTAGTAGAGGCAATATTGAGTGTCTCTGAATTAGCCTAAGGTGTAATTGGTTCTTGTTTTCTAACGGTGTGAAGAATATTTACAACATTTTAGTTACATTTACTATTGAATATATCACACTTGTTTTCAATTTTATTTTTTAAAATGATTACTAAGCACCAATGATAGGTCGGGGTCTTAAATATAATGTATATGTTATTAACTGAAGCCGATAATGCTGCAATGTGCATCTCATACATGTATATTACTTTATATTTCAATTCAATATGCATACAAATATATTTAAGCTCATTGTTCTTTCAACATATAAATCCCAAAAAATCCAGAGATTCACAGAAAAGAAATAATGTAATTGAATTTTAAAAATCACAAACCCTGACGAGATATTTATAATCCTGCATTATAATTATTGCCAAATTCATTTATAAATAAGTACAGGACATGGTTGAAACAACACGTTGATGTTAAATATGGATGGAGGATAGCAACAGACAATTCAAATCAAATATGAATTATAGATATACACTCAAAATGAATTGCAAACTTAAGCTAAAAATTCGATATTAAACATAATTAAATATCATATTTTATTTGAATTTAGAAATGCATTATTTTTCATTTATACATGTAATTTTATTTTATTATTTTCCTACAAGAATTGAATATATTGTTAAAAATATATTTTTCATATGGGCAACTTGTTATTTTAAACACAATTAAACATAATATTTTATTAGAAAATATTTTAGAAACACATTATTATTCATTTATACACATAATTTGTTTTTTATTGTTTCCCTACAAGAATTAAATATATTGTTCAAAAATATATTTTTCATGTGACAACTTCTTATTTCGAAATGTTAAATAAATATAGAAAATCAAATTGTATTGGTTTCAAATAACATGCCTAAATAAAGTAGACTGCATAAAATTCTCCAATCGAGATAAAAGAAATTGAATTGAAATAATTGTTGCCATGAGGTAAAAAATTGAAATGTTGTCAAATTGCAACAGTTTTATTCATGATATTTAAATATTTGTACAGGCTCGTAGCCAAAATTATCACTTAAGTCGTTTGATAAGCCTTCAGAAGGTTTTTTTTGGAAGTTTTAACATTTGCGAGATTCAAAATATACCCTATTTTAATAGTTAGCCGAGAAGCTAAAGGAATCAAGAACATTCAAATTTCTCTAGAAGCTAATTGCAAATGCACTAAAAACATCAGAATAAATATTTTAACCCTGGGGCTACCAAGGTAACATCTGACCTTGAATGACGAAGTTGTGATAAATTTATCACACATTTCAAGCTTTCAATTGCAAATACTATTGGTGATTGATGCCATTAATGGACGATTGGTTGCCCGATAATGCTTGCTATTTGGTGTTATGAGATTAAGAAAATCAAGTTAAAGTGGATGAATGCTTTGCAACATTCCAAATTGCTAAAATGAAATAAAATTTACATGCTAACTAGATAAAAAATTAAGGCTTCCTGTTAGTTACAAATCCAATTAATGTTTGCGTTAGGGAAATCTTAAATTCACAGCAACTTTGTAATTTCAAGTGCTGAGAGAACACATTAGTTTTATGAAAATAGCTAACTTGCCACACAAGTATCAATATGGATAACCCTTAGTTACATCCAACTCTGTCTCTATTAGACTGTGTTGTTCATTGCCCCATTTTTTGATATTATTTGTAAAGAATTTATTGCCAATAAAGTTTTATAAGTACAGGTTGGTCAAAATGGGTACAGCAAAAAAATATGTTCAGCTAAAAGTCAATTGCTTGCCCTTCCACCAAAATGAGTCATCAGAAATTTAAATTTAAATTGATCTTCTGATTAAGGTAATTGTAATTAGAAAGAGACCTGGAAGTGATTTTACTTTTGTATGGTATACCAGATATTGTTATAATGAAAAATTGAATTGATGCAAAGATCAGTATCAATAAAGATTTACTAGCAATTGGTTGTAAATTAACTTTACTTAATTCTCTGACATTATGAACAATGCAACTTAGCTAAATATTATATGAGGTGCTCATGGTAATCAAGTTGCAGATTGAAGTTGATGATGCNGACTGTGTCTTGCATTGCCCCATTTTTCCGTCCAATCTAATCAAATAACGAGATTCTAGAATCTTCCACTTGGATTTAGAGACTAGGGTTAGAGCCAGAATTTGTTAATCCCAAAAGTTTTGAGTTCAAATAAAAATAATTATGATGCACAGAATGTCAGTGCAGTACGTAAAATGTATTTGAGCTAACTGGGCTTGCTCATGGTAATCAAGTTGCAGATTGAAGTTGATGATGCCAAAGATGATCATTAATTATTTACTACTTAATTAATTACTAAAAATCTTGCCTTGATATTGTGACATTTTCACAAAGAATAGATGCAGAACAGAAGTGTTAAAATTGGACACAATCAACAGAGACTATCTCAGAGAGCCAGTGACAACAAGGAGTAAACATAAAGAATCCTTTGTCAAGCAGAATGTGAGTGCAAAAGCATTCTTGAAATCACCATAGAACAGAGGCAAATAGCATAACAGAGAATAAGCATAAAGATTCCCCAGTCATACATAATGCAAATTTAATTCATTATTGTATTCCCTACAATGCAACAGCAGCATCAGCAATGGAAGTGGAAAACAAAACCACCAATGCCAAAAAATTTCAAGGAAAACAGTATATGCCAGAAGCAAAAATTCTAGAAATGCTGAACCCCCACACAAACGCCCACTATCAGTGTCATCATGGTACAACAATGCAGCATTGGCATAGCTGCTAACCCCTGAACCAATGACACAATCACCAGAAGAATTCACGTTCACATCAAGAGCTCAGTCACTATTGATAGAATCCATAAACCTAACATAATTATAAGACACTGAGATAAGATTGTGATTTGAAATATTGTCACTAACCACTCAATTTATAAGTGAACAGGAGCTAATGAGGTAGCAAATCAGATGCAAATTACAAGCATCATTGGCAGAACAGAGAAAAGTCAAACAAATGAGGGAAGTGCATCAACATGAGATGAAGGCACAAGATGGCGANACACACACACACATATATATATATATATATATATTTCATATTACGGGAAAAATAACCGTAACACTACAAAATTTTTGTTTTTGACAATCAATATCTGGATGAAATGCAATCACATGGGTTTGCATGGTGAAACGATTTTGACACCTATTCTTTTCAACCTCAACGCTCGGATGGACAATTTTTACATGCCTTTGCAAATTGAAGCCTTGAAAAAGTTTTATGGCATTGCGTACACTCATTCTAAATACGAATGCAGGTAGGAGTGATTTGATTTAAATGAGAGTGTCCTATGTTTCAAGTAATGGGAAGGTTGCTAGGTAATGAGGTTCTTAATTTTTATTGTCTAGAGCAGTTTTTCTCTCATTCACTCAGTAAATTGTTCATTTTAATTTCGCTCGCATCATATATACTTTCAAATGAGGGATAAATTTGTCCGTTAAATGGCTACAACATTTACAAAAATGGTGTAGTGAATTTCTCCATATGTTGTCAGTAGAATTTATGTTGTGTTGCACCCATTTATTTTTATAAAATATAAATAGCTCAAATGATGGTTTGAAGAGTAATTATTTATAAGAGGTTCATCAGTTTCTGCAAGTTTGCCATTTTAGGAATGTTCCCTAAAAGGGAAAGTTGGTAAGTTAAGGGAACATTTTTATAAATATCTAGTGATCATAGTAAGAATAGAGTTCACTAATACGTTTCTCTGATTCTGTGTGCGCCTTTTTTAAGATTACACATCAATCCCATAACCAGGACCTAACCATAAGTTAAAGGGAGAGGGGTTGGGAAGAGGGGGCGTAGAAATTCACAACATTTTATATATTTTCCTTTTTCTTTAATATAATCGATGTTACCAGAGTCGACTTCATAGTGAATATAACGTTGTCATGACTATTTACATTGTGAGAAATTGTTTGGAAATTTTAGTAGAAGATTCCTTTTTCACTATATAATGGTACGAAAAAGCCATCATTAGGAGGTCTAACGGATTCATTCCCAGAGAAAATATGATATATTTATTTTCATGCACTTAAATATGTTAATGCTTTCTAAAATTTTCCAGGTTATATAAACTGTTTCTCTCTCATGTTACAGATGTCAGCTTCTGTAGGTGTTTAGGCTTTTAAATAGTTTTATGTGTGCGTTTTATCAAAAAAAATAATTTCTTCTAATAAATCTTTGTAAAAATCTTATTTTCTTTAAATTAATTATTATTTTGTTATAGTGTAGCCATTTCACTTCCCTTCAGTTGTTGGACAATGCAATCACCTTCCACATCTGAGATGAATTTTGTCATTGTTCAAGCAAATGTTGATGGAAACTTTTCTAAATACTTAAAAGAATTTGAAGCAATTATGAATAATAACAATACAATTTATCTAATTCAAGATCCTCCAAAGGAATGGGAAGAGATACCTGATAATTTCAAATGCTATCGCAATGATCGTTGTGGTATTCTGTTGCATAAGGATTCTGGTGTGTCTGAAGTATTTAGCAACACAATATATGAGGATGGCACATCTGAAACTGGAACCTCCAAAGAAGTAAAAGCCTATATTGTCTGGGTAAATCTTGACCTATACAAAATGACCTTTCTTAGTGTTTATTGCTTAGGAAAGCTTAATAAGCAACAATCAATTGGATTATTAAAAGTACTGCAAGATTTAATAAAAACGGATGATTGTTTTTTAATTTGCGGTGATTTTAATGCACATCATCCAGCTTTTGGTGGGAAGAATGTCGACACATTTGGGAAATATTTAGTTAACTTCTTAATAAAAAATGAAATCCGATTTCTCAATGGAGAATCTCCTACCTATTTTCATCAAGGTAATAAATCCTGGGTTGATTTTACTTTTGGTAGCAAGACGTTTTGCAGTAAGTTTAACATCACTTGGGACATCAAAGGATTTTCTAATAAAGAATTGCTTCATAAACCAATCATTATTTCCGCAAATACGCAAAGTTTGGATTCTGATAATAGGAAATATTTAATAAACATGGAGAGATCTTTTTTCAACGTGATGAAATCTTTAAGAAGTAATTTCCCTATGAATTATTCCTTCAATTGGGGAAACTTACCACACTCTCATTGCCGTAATAAAAAGATAATGATTAAACTAGATAATAGTCCAAATGGTAATATTGATGAAACATTATTAGAAAGTCATCGATTTGTGAACAATCAATTCACTTGGCAATTAAATGATTGCATTATTGGTGATTGGAATGAGGGAAATTCATTGGTTAGTTTTACTGAAAAAAAATTCCTAGTTACCCAATCAAATGCTGAAAATGATAAATACTTAAATTCTATAGATGAACGTTTAGGTCAAAAGATTAATGAGTTGAATTCATCAAATGTGCCTGAGTGTGTAAAATCGGAAAACATTCCTGAAAATCAATTAAATCCACAGGAATTTATTAGGCTTGCAAGCATTTGTATTGCAAATGGATATTTTCCAAAATTTTATGAAACTTGCTGTGATAGAAATAAAAGAAATACTTATTGTAAGTTGGTAGAGACCCCATTGGTTAGAAATCTAGAATGTACAATTGCAAGCTTACTAAGAACTAACCAAAATCAAAGTTATTTCAAAGATAGAGAATTTAGAGAAGAGTTTCTAAAGAAACTAAAAGTTAAACCAGGATTATTACTACTGTTAAACTTTTCCAATATATTGAATTATCTGCCAAAGACAAACGTGGCAAGTTTAATTCCTAAGANAAAGAAACTAAAAGTTAAACCAGGAATATTACTACTGTTAAACTTTTCCAATATATTGAATTATCTGCCAAAGACAAACGTGGCAAGTTTAATTCCTAAGAGTGCAAATTATTTGATAGATATTGTAAATGCATTTCTAATTGGTTTAACACATTCAAAAGAAGGTGAAACATGTATTAACTATTCACTAATTAATGACAAGCCTTTGGGAAACGCTTTATTGCATTTACTAATAAATGAAATCGTACTTGATTTGGGAGGATTTTATTATAATGAGGCGTTTGTTTTTGATCAGGATTTAGTAATATTTGTAGAGGATGACAAAGAAGCAGAAAATGTTATAAAATGTATAATGACGAGGTTAAACTACTATACATTAAAAATTGATCATTTGAAAGTGGAACATTTTCCTTTCAAAGCAATGAAAGGTGTGCAGATTGAAAATTCGAAACGTCGTGAAAACGTAAACATTCTTGGAATTACTATAGATTACGACCTGAATTTAAAATTGCATTTCAAAGAAAAATGTACAGAAATAAAATTTAAAGTGATTCGTGATAAATCTTTTCAAAGTACATTTTTTTTTGATGAAATTAAAGAAGATTTCAAACTATTTAAGCCTATAGCAAAGGGAACAGATTATGATGGGTGGATAAAAGCAATTGAAAATGAATTTACCTATGCCTGTTTGGAAGGTAATTGTGAGAAGAAAGAGCTACTTTTAAAAGAAAATATTCAAGCATTAAAAATCTGTAAAAATGAAATTCTTAATACTCGCAGTACATCTAGTAGTGAATGCGAACTTATTGAAATTTCCAGTACATCTAGTAGTGAAATCGAAGTTATGGAAATTTCCAGTACATCTAGCAGTGAACGCGAACTTTTTGAACTTCCCTACATTTTTAATTGAATACGAACTTCTTGATTATTTCCTGTGATTATTTACTTTGATTAAGCAATTGTTAATATTTTGTCTTTTGTTGTAAGCAAGTAAGAGTAATACAACAAAATGTTTGTCGACAAATGAGTTTGGTAAAAAGAAGCAACAAAAGACGCGTAAGCTAATTAATAACACGTTGCGTAAAAAAGATCATATGAAAATTCAACAACAGCAATATCTATCAACAAAAGCATGTATATGTTGGTGTGGTTGTTAAGTGCAATATAAATACGCTGTAAACAAAACAGGTTTTATTCAATTATGACAATGGGAACCTAAACATTAAGGCACACTAGCAGCCTTCAGAGACGCCCATAGCACAATTATCGCCCTTCGGATGGCAGTATCATCATTTGCCAAATATCAAATCAGCTTCTGGATTCGCTCTGCCCTGTTGAGGAAAGTGTGCCTTTAGGCTAGGCATATGAATCGGGATTTTTATTCATTTGGCTTTCCTACCAAATCGATCCTTGCTTTATAATTAATGTCATTAAACTGTTGGACAGCTGATTGTAGGGTAATTAGTACATAATAAAACTTATTAAACATAATGGGTGCCTATGAGCACAGTATTGTTACTTATTTGTTACGTCTGGACAATTAGTGACCAAGTTTCTGCTGGCAACAATGATTGCTCACATGTAACAGAGGACATATGCTATTAGAAATATAAAGTTATCAACATGTAAGGCAAATAAGAAGCAAACGTGGCAATTTTGAATTTATTCCTATCTAATGAGCAGGCTTTGTATTAATGCATAGCTGCATATAAATGCATATAAGTGCATATTCTGCAGTTTTTAGCTGAAAATGCAAAAATATGCAAAATTGCATATTTGTCCAAAATTGATATCATACTTGCATATTTCTAAGAAATTCCCAAAACAATACTGTTATGTCTGAGAAATGCTTGAGTTAATATTGTAGCAGGCAGGCTGCTACATAATTTGACGACATGTGACCCTAGAAGTACTTGTATTTTCAGAATTTTGGCAACAATTGCACTGGTTTAAAGTAAGATGCCTCGTGCTAAAGTAGATAATGCTGATTTGAGATCAAGAGATGCATCTGAATACGAACGTTTATGAATTGCTGGTACAAACCTGGTATGTAATTATTGCAACAATGTTATTTCTCACGATCACAATGCCAACTAGAGGGTGTGTGGATGAACACTGAAGATGAAGAAAAAATACCGGACATTAAAGAAGAGGATTATGAACATCTACATCAGAGAGAGAGAAGAACTACGAAAACTATTAAGAAAACACAGTCAAATCTTTAACTTTGGCGAAATAAGTGTTGGACAAGCGATCAGCAAAACACACAAATTAGTAACAACAATGGATAAACTGATAAAATTACCAGTGAGGTGAGTCCCTGAACAATTGAAAGACGAATACAACAGAATTCTAAATGAACTAATCGACAACAAAATAATAATGTAGCATCATCCAAAAAGGCAACCAAAGCTGAATAACGTCGAATGATTATTATTAATTGAAATTAATTGTAAAAATTTAGTTAATGATCTTTGGTTATTTTTGTACAATGCAACTAAGATTTAATATTGTTCAAAATGAGAAAACTTGTTAGCCGATCAAGGAACAATTGACAAATTAAATTGAGCGAACTAACGCTTACATATGAACAGCCATATTGGCAGACGAATCATTTGAAATTTAAAATCGGCAGGTACTTTTGTAGAAATTTTATAAATAGCTTTGATTTAACCATAATTTTGATGAACAATAAATTCTTCGGAGTTTATTTAATTTTCATTTCTACTTTATCTGGTTTGATT
>CABFPE010000455.1:102209-113874 GCA_900660155.1 Hofstenia miamia
TATAATTATAAAAATATTTAATAAGTATTTGCAACATTTTATCGGATATTTGCCAGAAATGGTTTTAATAAGATATTTACGAAACCTTGCAAGTTTGGCAAGTTTGTGTTTACAGGAAACATTTTACGGTATATTTTCAAAATATTGCATCTCACAGATGAACTTTCAATTTGCCTTCCTAGAATAAAATTATTTTTCGTAAAACGGATTTCACGTTTGGCACTGATCTGTCAATTACCTTCTAATTACTTACATTAATGAATTTACATCGTTAATGCATGTTAAAAGGAAAGTTCAATTTAGAACATGTTACTTCCTTATGATTGATTACGAAGCGAAAACTTTCTGCTTTGAATAATATACAATTTTATTAAAAGTTTATTGCTAAATGTTTTTTTTTAATGTCCGCACCCTTCATGACTTTGCTATGAATGTATTATTTTAATATCCTGAAAATTAAATGACTGGTATAAAGTATATGCTAATGAACATAATTTTAAAATTTATAGCTATGATATATCATTTATTAGTGTCCACAAATGGAAATAATTGCTGCTTTATAATATTCAATGTCGACTAATTCGCATCCAGCAAGTTTTTTTGGTATTTAACCAGTTTTTCTTCACCATCCGCATTTAGGAGATGAATTCAATGATGTTATATCAACAAAGAGAAAACATATTAATAAAATGCATGTACAGCGTTTATGATAACCCAGATTCTTTACTAAGTATTGTATTTTAACCAATTTTTTTGCACTTAAAATACGTTGTAACACGTATTTTATGCTCTCTGCTTTTAACTACGTAAAGATATCGAGTCAACAATTAAAGTTTCATTTTATATTCAAGATTGCATTTATTTTACTTTTAACATCATTGCTTGTGACTATCGAAACGACGCGACCATTTAAATTGTAAAGAGTATGCTTATATATATATATATATATATATATATATATATATATATATATATATATATTATATTTATATATATATATATATGAGCGCATGTCACAGACTGATAACGCTTTTTTTCACGATTAGGATATTGCTATGAACAGTCCAATATGACACCTTTCTTTTCCAAAATGAATTTCATTTCAAAATTTAATAACTTCATATCAAATATTCGCAAGGAATTGAACATGTGGAAACTTGCAAAAGGCTGACAAGTGTGCTTGCATCTGCTAAATTCTGTCACGAATTCTGATTTATTAAGAACATGGAAAACCGAAACAATCAAATTTATCGGATGTCCAATTTCAGTACAATTTTAAATCTAGAAACGCATGTTTACTTAGTTCAATACTGACATTAAATATAAATTGGAGTACAGAATTTTGTTAAGGATAATATTACTGAAAGAAAATATGATTGTCGTACAGATATTTATCCAGAGAACGCTACCTTATCTCTCATTAAATTGGCAAACGTGCTTCAATTCTTTCTCAACTCTATTTTTGTTTGTCAAAAGTTTGCCATATTAACGCAAAATTTGCCATTTTTACGGAGAAATATAAATGTCAAATTTGGTAGGACAGCTGTTATTTCTATGATATCATGAATAATTGACAATTTTGATCGGCTGCTTTCCAAAAACAAGCGTTTCTGAATTTACAATGTTTGCAATTCAATCCATATTTTCGGAATCCAGACAGTTTATATGATGGGGTAATCAAAATCTTAAAAATTTTTGTGGCAATACTCTAAGTTCTACAATTCTAGTATGGAATTTTTTTATAATAAAACCAATGCCTTAGGGAACATAAGCGCTTTTACGATGCTTAAACCGTTTAAAAGATGAGTGTTTACATCGAGTTATCTATTCCTATAGGTATAAATTAGAAATATTAATCTTAAATTATTGTTTAAATATTTGTTTTCACCATTCTTTGCTTTAAGATGGGATACAGGCACTTTATTGAGGTATTCTCTATATTAATTCGAGTGAAACTTCCTGATTTACATTTGATCGTTTGAGCAGAAAGGATGAGGTTCGATTACAAAAAGCTGCTTCAAATTCCAGGAAGTTCAAGAAATAAAAGAGTTTTTGTGCCGCATTTCGAATTTTGTTGTCTTTGAATGCTTTCTTAAATCACAGTCATTTACTTTTCGTGGAAATACATTTATGCAGCGAATTGTATTAACGCAATTTTCTTCAGTTTTTTACAAATTTATTTTTTTCTGATCACAGAATAATTAGAAAGAGGTGAACACAACTTAGATCATGTTCTACCTTACCCACGTATGCTAGTATCAAATTTTATGAAGGTTAATGCAACGCCATAAATGAAAAATGTTCTACATTTACAAATAATTATGCAAATAAATGAATATAATTAACGCGGTAAAATAAGGTATTTTAAATTTTTATATATATATTTAACTTGAAAAATGCTGTTTGAATAAAGCAAAATTATTTGTGGGGATCATTATGTTAGTGTGGTTTATTACAGGTTAAATGTAAACATTTTTTAAAAGTTATTTATTATCAAGAAAATTCATGAAACCCAATCTAGTAGTAAGTACGACTGATCTTCTAAGCAATAGAGATTGTAGCATTTCATTGAATCATTTAATTTTAATATTAAATTTGATAATTGCTTAGACAATCATAGAAATTTTCATGCTGCTAATATTATTATATCGTTTGCATTATAGTTGGAGTTGAAGAATTTTCCAGATATTAGCAATACTTGCTTCAACTTGACAATATTTTTTAGCATGGCTAGAATATATTTATTCGTACTTAAATATTTTACAGCAATGGAATTTGAAATAATTTTTAAAATTTGCAAGAAATATTAAATTTTTTTGCTTAATATGTAATTTTAATTAAGCTTGATAGCTTTAAAAAATCTTGAAAAAAACTCAAGAGCAATTCTCTCTTCTGCAATATTTTTAGACTCGAAATCTTGAAACTAGTTAAGAGTATTAATCGAAATTTAGAGATGTCCATCACTCAGCCAAGAACCAACGATGAGTATCGTGAGATAATTTCCAGTTCAAAGCGTGAATTCCTCAAGCGTTGGGATAGTCGTGGTTCTACAGTACAAGCAAAGCTTTCGGAATTTGATCTGGGAAAAACACTTGGCACGGGCTCTTTCGGCCGAGTGCTTCTTGTAAAGCACTTCTCATCGGATCGCTACTTAGCCATGAAAATTCTAGACAAAGAAAGAGTAGTCAAATTAAAACAAGTATGTTCACAACTACTTTTTCATATTTTAATAAACTTTGAAGATTTTAGATTTCACTTTCATGTTAAAAGTGTACAATTTTTTTTCAACATTAATTGTCTCTTCTAAAAATTCCTTGATGACAAAACTCAAACGTGTCAAACGTATAAAGCACTTGGGAGTAGTCACGCGATTGTTATATAATTTAGAATGAAAAATTTAGAGTGACGTTATGTATTCTTCATTATATATACATATTTATATGCGCCTAAGAATTTAATTATAGAGAAATTAATGCAATAATGGTGAATAATGAAAAAATGAGTAAAAAGCAGTATCTATCTCTAGTAACAGGGCCATTGAAATTCCGTTACCATGTACAGGGTGTTCAAGAAAGATCTAGCCACAAGAAAATTTTTAATTAATACAGTTTAAGTGCACATAAGTAAAATAGTTATTACATATAATGTAGAGAACATATTGCAGCATTGCAGCATTCATATTGCAAACTGACATACCTTTTCCTTCACCAAAAGCTTAAGACGATGAATAACTGATAGACAAGAATCCTGCGATACTTTGTAACACAAAGCGGCCCAAGAAGTCTGAAGGGCATCTTTCAGGGCTGCAACATTTGGATAGGATTTAGCGGAGACATTACCTTCGAGGATGGACCAGATAGCAAGGTCCACTGGATTGCTATCTGTGCTTGATAGAGGCGAACGATCCTTGTCCCAGAAATCACTGAAATGGTCTTTGAACTATTTCTGAGTCACATTTGAAGTGTGGGAGGGTGCCTCGTCTTGGGTGAACACGCAGTTGTTTACAAACTGTTCCGACACCCAGGACAACACATTAGTTTCCTACATTTCCATGTAAACTCTGCTAATCAACTTAACTCCTTCAGGAATGAAGACCAAAGGAGATTTGGACAAATTGGAGGCAACTGCGGCCCAAACAATAATTCCAACAGGTTTAGCTCGCCGAAAATTACTTTGACTAATTTCTGGCAAGTCCTTAGCATCACGGGCGTACAGTCGATCATGCTGCTTAATAAGAACAGCCTCCACAGTGAATATCTTTTCGTAGGACCAGATGAAAACTGTGGCCCCTTGAGTTCTTCCAACATCAATTTCCCCCTATCAAGTCGTTTTTTTTCGATGCCTCTGATAATAGCTGCTTGAATTGCTTTTCTGTTTGCCTTAAGACCTAATTCATCTTTAAACACCATATGCATAGAAGAAGACCTTAGCAGTTTTCCTCTTGCTCTTTTGAGGGTTCTGCTTCACTCGCTTCTGGAATGGCTTTCACCACTTTTTTTATTCGAACAGTCAATGTTCAGCTGGAATTTTCTTGCTGGCGGTTGTATTAGTATCATTATAACGTTTTCAGACATTATATACAGTCATACACGACACATGGCGCTGTTTGTAAGGTCTTTTTTGGCGATACCAGCTGTTTTTAGGGCAAAAATTCGATCACGTTTTGCTTGAGACGCCATTTTGGTAGAAGTATTGCTTACAAATTAGCGAAACAATAGACAATCATTCAAAACAGTTCTGAAAATCGCAATATACAATCAAAAGTTATTTCTGTCAATTATTAGATGTTTTGTGCCTATTTTAAAAATGGGTAAATTTTTCCTGGACACCCTGTAGGACCAATTAGTTTCAAATTTTTAATAGAATTAATATTTCAACTATGCCAATATTTTGTGATAAACCCTAACTGAATATAACATTTATCTTATACGTATTTTATAGAGGAACAGTATGTTTTGTTTAGGGCGATTATTTTTTTTGACCTAAAAAATTTGAAATTTTGACCCAAAAATTTTGACCTAAAAAGTTGACCTAAAATTTTTTTGCTTTCGTGTATTCTATGCTAAACATGATCAACTAGGTAGTAAGAAGCATCAATATAGGACTGCACATTATCTTTGGAATTTTTATCGTCTTAAGCATGCTTGAAAAGAACTATTTCCATGGAAACTTGCTATTTTCAGCAATCCATAATCTGTAAGATTTAATGAACCGTTTGCACCGATTATCCATTAAGTCATGTAATATTTAATTTTCAATTTCCGGCGAAGCATCCAAAATTGAAGTTGATTCATACTCAAAGCATTGTACAAGTCCAATTATTTTCGTAGTAATTTGTGGCGTTCACTAACTTTTGCGTCATTGGCTCACTGATAGGATAGCAATTTTTGATCTCTCAACAATGACATCTTTAGTAATGTCATTTTTATAAACATTGGCAAAATATTAAAATATAGTAATTAAATGCTTGCTCCAACTTATCTCTATTTAAATAGGTTAAAAATTGTGCAATGATATTTTCTCATGTTTTTGTAACCAAGAAATTTATATTTTTAGGTATAAACGAATTGGAAATGAGGGTCAAGGCTTATAAGTAGATGCTTCCTTCTACTTAAACTTGTTGTTGCAATTTAATGCAAAACTAATAAATTTTATCAAATCCTTTGCAATTGAAAAATGTTGTTAATTTTTTTATTTATATGGTTTTAATATCTTTTTATGAAAATCATTCATAAATTGTTTCTCTTCCAAAAAATTTGACATAAAAATTTCACCACAAAGAAAATTTCAAATTTTTTTTACCTAATTCCAAATTTTGTAAAATTTTGACTTTATTTTGACTTTAAAATTTTTAAAATATGCATTAAAACAATTCAATTTCTAAATATTTAGATAAAATTGACTTTTATTTCAATTTTTACTTTTCTTACTTTTGTTCGACCTAGTTATGATGTAAATGGTATATACTTGTAAAAGTAATGTCAGCTTTTTGAAATTCCGTTACAGAGTAGTTTTGTGTTCACAGATCAAAGAAAAATGAATTTTTCAAAAAAAATCTGTCTCATTGATGAACCTAATAAGGAGTCACACATGCGAAATTTTAACAAAAAAATAAATCATTATTGAATGAGTAGCATCATGGCCTACTAAATTTAGTAGGCCATGGTACCATCCATTTTAGCAGTGAAAATGAAATACCGTTATTGCTCGACCAGCCGCACTAACAAAAATTTAATTGGAAATATGCAACGTGCTTTGCAAGTTAGATAAGTTTTGCATGCAAAATTATTTGCAAATTTTTGAAATATTTACAAAGATTAGTTTACAGTTATTAAAATTTCAACGTGTAATTTTCAGATACTTGGAACATTGTAGATCAAATCAAAAGTACGAACTCAAATCAGAAATAATACCATCCAATTGACTGTAATGTTGAAATATGATTATACTAAGCAAAGTAATTTCTTAATTATATATGATGACAATAAATATTCAAATCTGGCAGAAATATATGTAAATTTAAAGTGTAACCAAAATTTTACAACATGTATTTTGAAGTCACAAAATATTCATGAATAGATTATTTTCAAAAGTTAATAATATAAAAATATTTAATAAGTATTTGCAACATTTTATCGGATATTTGCCAGAAATGGTTTTAATAAGATATTTACGAAACCTTGCAAGTTTGGCAAGTTTGTGTTTACAGGAAACATTTTACGGTATATTTTCAAAATATTGCATCTCATTAGATTAATAATTAGCTTCACAGATGAACTTTCAATTTGCCTTCCTAGAATAAAATTCTTTTTCGTAAAACGGATTTCACGTTTGGCACTGATCTGTCAATTACCTTCTAATTACTTACATTAATGAATTTACATCGTTAATGCATGTTAAAAGGAAAGTTCAATTTAGAACATGTTACTTCCTTATGATTGATTACGAAGCGAAAACTTTCTGCTTTGAATAATATACAATTTTATTAAAAGTTTATTGCTAAATGTTTTTTTTAATGTCCGCACCCTTCATGACTTTGCTATGAATGTATTATTTTAATATCCTGAAAATTAAATGACTGGTATAAAGTATATGCTAATGAACATAATTTTATAATTTATAGCTATGATATATCATTTATTAGTGTCCACAAATGGAAATAATTGCTGCTTTATAATATTCAATGTCGACTAATTCGCATCCAGCAAGTTTTTTTGGTATTTAACCAGTCTTTTCTTCACCATCCGCATTTAGGTGATGAATTCAATGGTGTTATATCCACAAAGAGAAAATTAAACATATTAATAAAATGCATGTACAGCGTTTGTGGTAACCCAGATTCTTTACTAAGTATTGTATTTTAACCAATTTTTTTGCACTTAAAATACGTTGTAACACGTATTTTATGCTCTCTGCTTTTAACTACGTAAAGATATCGAGTCAACAATTAAAGTTTCATTTTATATTCAAGATTGCATTTATTTTACTTTTAACATCATTGCTTGTGACTATCGAAACGACGCGACCATTTAAATTGTAAAGAGTATGCTTATAATTATATAGATATATATATATATATATATATATATATACAGCATGCTGTATTCAACCGCTTCTGGAATACTCTTTTACCTAAAGTTAATAATTTTTATATAATCTCAGAATTCTTCAGCAATTACACTAGTGCTTTGGGGCTTATTTTTTAGATGTAAATGCATTATGTAATGCCTTACTTATTTTATATAATTAGAAATTTATAATTATCATAAAATCAAATTTAACTCATTTCATTAAGGTATTCACAATTTGTCCCTTCATGAAGACACATCTGCACACATGACAATTTAATGATTTGAATCGTTAATTTCATGTAAAGATTTAAAATTGTTTACTAAATCCACTCAAGGGAACAATTGTTTAGAGATATATTCTTCCATTGTTTAGAAATAACAGTAATAGCCATATATCAAATTTTGTAATATTTATATATTTTATTTGAATATAAAAAGCACTGTTTAGTGCTAAATTGGAACAAAATCATATTTGTAAATACTTTCGAATATCTTACTTAAATATATATATTTAAATTTGAAATACGATTTAAAAATCATTTTTGAAGATGGGCATGTTATTTTTGGATTTTGAGAGGGCTGATACAATGAGCAGAGAGAGATTGCATTAATATAATTTTATTTTATTTCTCTTTTATCTGTTGACTTAAATACATTAAAATTAAATAAAATTTATAAGGATCTGCATTTATCTACTTCCGGGTATGAAACAATAGTACATCAAAAGTATTAGTAAGAACCAATAGTATGAAATTGTAACACTTACAAAATTGAATGTAAAAAGACGAGAAGAGGTCTATTATAAATCACCAATCTATAAAATCTAGCAAATCAAAGATGGGGATTCTCTTAGTATGTTCCAAAATTGGGTTAATTTTCCTTGCATATTGAGAGGGTGTAATTGGAAACAACTTTCATAAAGTATGGGAAACGGGTAAAAAATTAGACGGGTCGGATCGCGTCTCATTGTTATACGGTCCGGGTCGGGTGGTGGTTCAAATACGCGAATTCGTACCACGATGTTCTCATTAGGTAAATTTTATTTGAATGTATTACAGCATGATGTTCAACAATCGCATATACAATAATTTCGTTTTTGGAAGATCTAAGCAACCCTAATAATCTAAGAAGGTAGAGCTCTACAATGGGGAATGTAGGAATCTATGCTAGAACCAAACTGTTTGGTGTACTTATTCTTTCAACTGTTTTGAATATCTTAAGTTTCTACTCACGGTACTTGTTTGAGAGTTCGAATGTTTGAATTCTAAAATACTAATTTTTAGGTAGAACACACACTCAACGAAAAACGAATTTTATCAGCAGTTCGTCATCCGTTTCTTGTTTCAATGGAGTATGCATTTAAAGACACCACAAATCTTTATATGGTACTCGAGTTTGTTATTGGAGGTGAAATGTTTTCCCATCTACGTAAAAGCAGACGATTTCAAGAGGTCAAAGCCCGTTTTTATGCTAGCCAAATAGTTTTAGCTTTTGAATATCTTCACTTTAATGATGTCATCTACAGGGATTTAAAGCCAGAGAATCTGTTAATTGATCAAGATGGATATCTAAAGGTTCAAATTTATATATTTAAAAAAACCAATCATTTTTTTAAAAAAATCATTCTTCATTTGATATTCAATCCATACAAAAAATGAAGCAATTTACGAAGTAATTACAATTGCTATTGCTTATTGTAACCGCTGGCAAAGAAAAATTGAAGTAGGCGAAAGTTTTGCAAAATTTTAATAAAAAACGGAAAATACTACAATTCAAAAAGCTTAAATAATAGCTTATGCTAAATTATTTACAAGTATAAACAAATATTTAAAATCCCAAATGTAAAAATTAAATGTAGTGTAAAATCTATAAATATTTTTATATTTACTTTAACTATATACAAATGTTATTAATTGTTTAAAAAAATGCAGGAAAAAATATAAGTTATACATATCTGTTGCCTTTCTAAGAGTTTATGGAAAGTAAATATTTTTAAAAAATCACACTTTTTGAAGTATATAGTTATTATTAAGCAACTGGGGTTGAGAAACGAATGAACTGCATCTAATTTCCCATTTGCAGTTGTATGCATACAGTTCAAAATAATTGAACTTGTTATAATTTTTCTTGAGGATAATATTTTTGTATGGACCTTTCTTACATCGATGGTTTGTAGAATATTTTTTAGAATTGGAATAATTACTGATGGGATGATAACATAAGACTAGTAAAATTTTGTTCAAGACAAACTACCTTTCAATGAAGACATATTTACCTGATTTTTTCGAAGTGTGCATTTAGATAACCGATTTCGGATTCACAAAACGCGTTAAAGGCAGAACATGGACACTTTGTGGAACACCCGAATACCTTGCTCCAGAAATAATTCTAAGCAAGGGTTATAATAAAGCCGTTGATTGGTGGGCTCTTGGTGTTCTTATTTATGAGGTATTTCTTTTCTTACATTTCATAGAATTATTTGAAATTCTCGAATGTTAAGTTAAATATTTTTACTTTCATTGAAACTGAAATCTGTTTGAATGTGCTCTGTAAAATGACAGAATTTGAAGGATACACATCATTATAAGTGTTCTAAATTCCCAATGAGACAGTCAATTACAAAGTGTTGGAAAATTAAAGATTTCGTAAAGTTTCATTATCCTTTTAAAAATTCTATGCATTGTGACTGGTCAGCAATTGGTCATATTGCCCCATTTATCTGTTTTAAATAATTGTCTTTATGAAATTTAAATAATTTTTTACTAAAGTTGTTACTCATTTGCATTATATGCGGCACTGCATTACTAATTTTTAAAAACCTCTAAACGGAATTAATTTTGGAAATATTAATGCAGTGGTAAGAGCATAGTTTTAAAAAAATTACTTAGATGGCTGCTGGATATCCCCCATTTTTTGCAGATCAGCCGATTCAAATTTACGAAAAAATTGTCTCTGGAAAACTGCGATTCCCTTCCCATTTTAGTGCAGATCTTAAAGATATTCTACGACAATTGTTGCAAGTTGATCTGACCAAACGGTTTGGTAACTTGAAACACGGCGTTGACGACATTAAGGTAATATTTATTACACACTAGATGGCGTCTAAAGTATTTAAAAAAATTGAATGTTATTGTAAATCATTAAAATTAATAATTAATTTTAGTTAAAAGTGGAAAGATATCGAATGCATACAAATTTTTATGGAAAATTTACTTCTTATTGTGTCTATGTTTTACATTTGAATTAACTTTCACTTTATGATATGAAAGCATTAAAAAACAAAGCGATGTGTTGATAGTTCATTTAATAGTGAATTTAGAGTCATAAATGGTTTAATATTCAGTGGCTGGACATTTATAACCGGAAAGTCGAAGCACCATATATTCCAAAGTCTTCAGGTCCTGATGATACGACAAACTTCGAACAATATGAAGAAGAAAAACTTCATATCTGTTCGATCAATAAACATTCAAAGGAATTTCTTGACTTCTAATATTTATATGTGTAAGCCATGATCCCGCAACTTTATCAAGACTTAACTTCACTGTAACCTCATTCAACCTTTGCCAATAAGATTTATTACTTCAGGAATCTTGAGAAAGTTGCTAGTTCATGTAATCATGGGAAATATTAATTCGTGATCTATTAATTCGATAAAATCGATGTCTCTTTTATTGCATATTGTAGTTTGTAATGTTTTGTACACGAGTGAATCGAATTTCAAACATAGTCTAAGCCTGGTGCGGCAGAAGTATGATTTATTCTTTTGTTATATACTTCTGAATATAGTTTACAACAAATTCATTTACTTTTCTTTATATATTTACAGATACATAAAGCAAAAACTGTCTAAACATAATATTAAGGATTTCAGGTGCAAAATGATCCCTTCATTTTTTGTCATACCTGTTAACAAAAACCGTTTCTTAAGATTTGGATCCTATCTCATACTGAGGCATACAGTATTTCCTGGAATTAATATACCTAAAAGTATAGTGCTAAAACTTGGTAAATGTTAATCAATTTTTCTCTAAGCTTTGAAATGTGAAATAACTTAAGGTTCAGTAAACAAGATTAGCAACGTGTTTCTGGAT
>CABFPE010000455.1:142232-154332 GCA_900660155.1 Hofstenia miamia
TTGCAAACAGTATTTAATCACAATGAATTATCTCAGGAACTCCATGTTGAAATAACCATATCTGCTTTGGGCCTACATGCTTATTAATAAAATGATGTACATTAAAAAAGGTTGTCTAAGTTCTTCCAAATTTTGAAAGATGCATAAAAAAGCATAAATCAAAAAAATGGTCTCCAGAGAAAACTTTAATTTAGTGATTCTTGTGAAAAATATATACATTTCATCTTTTGAAAATATTAAAACAAAACCTTACATTGATTCCAGATGAAATATTGCAATATCTGTACTGCATTAAGCAAGTTTAAATTCTCTTTAATACAAAAGCATCATTTACATTATCAAGGACAATCATTAATAACAGGACCTTAAAAAGATCTTAAATATCTCTTTAATTTTTGAATGAGATTTAAAGAACAATTTACTAAGTTTTTTCTTTAAGCTATTTTGCATTTATTGTATTTGGGCAGTAATTTTCTCTTATTCGACATATTTGTCATTTATTAAACAATTTTTCTCTTTTTCAAACATGCAGTGGTGAGCAGTTTAAATAATGACAAATTCTTTTTTCATTCAAAAGACATTTCATGCAAAATTATTGAATTTAAAAAGCAATTAAATGTAATTAGCATTTCACAAGATAGTTTAAGAAGTTAATAAAGATTGTTTAGATACTATCAATAAAAATCACATGTAATTAGTTCAATTGAAAATAGATCTCATTTTACAGTTCAATCTCTGACTCATTTAATTTAATTTTTATTTCTAAGAAATTTATGCTTTGAAATGATATTCATTGGAATGCATTGAATGCTTATCAAAATACTCTTCTCAAACTTTTTCACTTATTTTCTCAAAACAAGTTTTAAGAAGTTCCAGTGCAACCTTCTGTGGCTCCATATGTTTTTAATGGAATACTATAATATTGATAAACTTCTTAGTGATGAATTTCTACAATCCATAGTCGGCATCCTCATATATTTTCATTTCCATTTACAGCATTTAAAGCACTTTTAAAATTTCTTGTACATGAATTGCAAAATAAATAATGCAAATTTGCACATTTCCTTCCGTCTTTACAACAAGTTCTGACCATTTAAATGACATTTATACTGTTTAAAGTCAATTAAACTATTAATTATTAATTGAAAGATAGATTAAATTAATTTGAATAAACAAACTGCATTCAAACTATGACTTAAGCAAAATCAATTAAATGAAATCAATTAATTTGAATTCAGTCTGGTTATTCAACACAATGTGTATATTTCAGCTAGTATCCATTGAAATCCTGTTTCTTCTAGATAAGTTGAAGCCTATAGGCAAGGATCATGCACCTATTTTGAGTAGAATTTGAGTACTTTCAACAAATGGTTCAAAGCCATTTCTTCTTGAAAATTATCCAGTGGAGGGCAGTTTTCTATACAACATTGCAGGCCAGAGTGGTGTTCACTTAATAAATCTACAAAGCCTTAACATCTAAGATATTGGTTGGACTTACTACAGTACAATTATCCGCATATGTTTTGCAACATATGCCTAGACAATAATAGCGGATTTATTTAGATTTACTTAACTTATGATAATATTTTGCTTTTTCTCAAATTGTTCATCATGTAAAAATTATGTATCAATATGCTCTTTACTGCTTGTTTGCTACATTGCAGATGCCTTCAACCTTTCATTTTTATAAAGCCTGTCAAATAAACGAAGTTTATAAAAGAGATCATTTAAATGACTTCTGCATTTAAGTAAATGGCTGATTTCAATGACGTGTAAAACCGTTTAAAGTGTCTCATATAATGCTAGATTTTTCATAGTTATTTTGATTGATTAACCCTGTTTAGGTTGGGCTTTTGTAAAAAGCCAGGGGTTGGGTAAAATTACGTCCTACTTAATTTCCGTTCTAGTAATCAAATCAACTATAAGCTTGCATGAGGAAAACATAAACATAAACAATCAGAAAAATGTATCTTTATGGCCATGTTGGATATTATTTTTTCTGACGTCAACACTTTGTATGGAATTTTTAGTAATATTAGGTGGTGTTACTGAAGATGTCAAAAGAGTAACTCAGTGAGTGAAATCATTATCCGGGTCTGGACGATACCCCTACCTGGCTGGTTAGATCTTAATAATCCCCTGGCGATTTCCGGTACAGAGAGTGCTGATCTGTGTTGAGTATGATCAGAAGGCCGAACTTCAGTTGAGAGGGTTGTGCCTCTCCCACGTTGGCCAACCAAGGCTACTAACTGTGGTAACTTTAGAGAGCGCCTGCTGGCTGCTAATAGATCAGTGAGAAATGATTTAGGAGCAATATATACAGAGGATAGCTGGAATACTTTGCATTTTAGCAAATATATTTACTAAACTGCAAAGCATTCTAGCAATCCTCTTTGTATGAATACCCCATGAGATGCACCATTCTGGTGCTAGTAGCAGTAGCAGTCTTGCTCAACAGTGTTTTCACTACCGAAAAAACTGAAAGACAGACTTCTCGACGGCCACCGCCCCAACATGACAAAGTACACATGGTGGCAACTTGTACCCTAGGTTTAACGTCTAATTTGGGTCCTCGCATCCATACACCAAAGCGCCCACTGAGTGTTAGCATCATCCAGGAACCACTGTGAGAAGGTACTCTCTCGTACGATTTAGGCATAGCCTTTACAGTTACCAGTAATATTAGGTACAATCTTCCACCAGCTGGACAATCAGCCAAATTGATGTTTTTATGAGTGATCAAAGAGACATACCTTATAAACATAAACTCACTGACAAACAATGACAACCTAAATCTTTGTGAAAATTCGTAAAACTAAATTTTATGCAGGCGAGATTTTAGGTGGACGATCGGCATACCTTACTTTTCTTAATAATCAAATATATATGAGATGGGTACATTTGCCCATCAAATCATCAAACATATAATACATATTTGAACGGGGAGTTAAATTAAGTTTTAAATGCATACCTTTGATATAATCCTGAAAGACCGAGGTAATAATTTACGCAAATAATAGTTTTGAATAGTTCAACTTTGCCCATTAATTGAATTCCGCAATATAAAATTATATATCGATTCAGTAAATGTATATTTAACTTTTTATAGTGTAACATTATTGCCTCTATGCATCTGACAGAATCACATACCCCAAGCTAAAACAATAAAATTAATATGAAGAAAAAATTAGCTTTAGTCAAAATGAAGCGTATTGTGCAGGAAATTTCATTAAATGTCTAAACAATAACTTACGAATATAAAATTTAAGAAATTTATCAATTCAATTGTTATATTGTGAATCCACTAAAAGGCCAAATATTTAGTTGTAACAAAATTGTAAAATTTTTACATTTTCAAATGTATCTCAAAAACAATCTTTATTGCTGGAGTTGATCATTTGGGGGTTTCAAACAAGTCTTAATTTTCGACTCAATCTCCTTGAGGTTGAATAACTCAAGAGTGACGAAATTATTATAGAGACTTAATACCATTCTTTTCATTTCAAATTTGTTTTGGAATGCAAAATGAAATAAAGATTGCGTTTCTTAGCTAATTAACAGCCATTTACGTAATGAGGTGCAAACTCAATTGCAGGTTGAAAACAGAAATGGCAAAAAAGATTATTTCTTCAAAAAGAAACGCTTTAAATTAAAAAAACGTTTTTTGATTTTATGTTTATCATTGCCTGAAAATATTTTGAATAACACATTGAGATCATAAAACTCCAGATTATTTGTTATGGACTCAATTGGGAATTTCAATTTCATTTGCAATGCACAAGGTGGGAAATTGATGCTGAAATCCGACTGAAGACGGCCCATCTGATACCAACAATTCCGAATTTTTACAAGAATTTTTTAAAGCCTTTTTGTCAACAAAATAGAGGGGAAATTGCCTAATAAGCATCAGGAAATGGTCAGTGTACAGTAAGTAATTGTTTTATCTAATTGGTAATTTTGCTTCGCAAAATTGAACAGCTCTTAAGTAATCTGCTACAGTAACAAAGTTTGAGCAGATACACAGCCGAATGAATTTGAGTTTTGAATTTTATTCTTATAGTTTGACCATCTTTTACTTCAACAAAGTAGGGCAATATTTTATCCTTAGGTTTTATCATCTAAAAATTCTTCAAAAAATCTGAAAAAACCATTATTGCTAGTAATTTTCACAAATGTTTTAAGCACATGATTTTTTTAGTATATTTGAAACATGTCATATTAAGTTGAAACTTAGTTTATTTTAAATAAATTAAATTTTACTTTGAATATTTCAAAATTGGAAGCAATTCATTACTACCTGCTAGCACAAAGCTGATATAAACTGTATGAAAACACTTAGGTATTAACACTAGAACGGCGGAACCCGTCAATTGACGATTTTTTTATTTTAAAACTGCTATAATTTTTTTTAAAGAAATATTTTTTATAATCCTCTCGTGAGTTTTTATCATTTTCGAAGTGTCACAAAATGCAAAAGAAAATTTTATGATAACTCATCTTGAAAATAAAATATTGTTGAATATACCTACAACGGCGAAACCCGTCAATTGACGATTTGAATAATATTAATAAAATTCTAGCAATTTTTAAATGTTAATGGCAACTATTTCACATTATTACATACAGTAAACAATAAATACATATTGTGAGCTATTCTTTATTATTACATTTATTGTCAAATTAATTGATATTTATTTCATGTTTTTGTTTAGTGAAATTTATTTTCGAATACATCAATTCACCAAAACATATACATACTTCTAAAATTACGATCAAAAACAAGCTTTATTGACATAGTTGTCAAGAATTTTATTAACATATTGCAAGAATTTATTTACAAAGCAAGTATCAAATAATATTTGAGATCATTTTGACCAGATTAAAATGAAAATAGAATAATATGTAACTAATGCAATGATATAATATGCAATATTGAGTCTAGATAATAAAGGGAACAAATTTTGTACAAATGGATCCAAATTTAGATTTCAAAAGCAGTTTACACATACAGTCGCANAACTTCTTCTGCTGAAATTCTTCTTCTAGCCATAGTAAAACTGATAAAACAAAATGTAAATTTTGAAATCAAAAGATTGTATATAAATGCAGAAATTATAGATGAAATGATGAGACATGACACAAAAGCCAATAAATGTTAAGTTTATTTGAAGCGTATTGTTATTTAGTTCCTATTAGACGAACTAATCAGTTACAAAAGTCTCTACAATACGCCAGTAGTAAGTATTAGATCTGAGATATATTCAATTTGCGCCACGAATTTGAAACAAACTCGAAACGCTAGCTCTTCATTTCAATTCAGGAATGATTTTTCTTGATGAATTATTACACAATCAAGCTAGGTATATTAGCGATGACATTATAATAAATACACTTATATTAAAAAGAAAATAATGATGTTGAATTATTCACAATCGTTTTTCATTACATTTTAGAAGGACATACACTGAACATTTTTTAAACATTTACTGCCAACATATGACTGTATAGTACTTTAGAATGTATACCATAATATTATATGTTGCTATAATTTTATTATGCTTAAAAACTCATTAAAAAATAAAAATCGTCAATTGACGGGTTTCGCCGTTCTAGGTATAACAATTCTCCCGCCGTTGTAGTGTTAAATACACACATGCGTAGTTCTTATTCCTCGAATTTAGTAGATTCAAAATTTCAATATGATCCACCTCAATTATCTAAAGGTGTGTTCCCACTATTGACTTTAATCATTTGTGAAGAGGTCTGTGATTGATGTCGATTGTTTGAACACTCTGTTCAATGGATCACTGTGTATCAAACAATATAGGCCAGCAGATAAAATTATTCATTTTGGTGAAAATTATTAATAAAAATGTTTTAAAATGTACTGTGAAATTATACTCTCAAACACTTTGTTCTACAAATCTGACAGTATTATTCATGTGTGCCAATCACTTTACACATACATGTTTAGTATAATAGTCTAACTATTAGTCATTGTTTGAAAGATCTTGTGCATTGAGAGTTTTGTAATTTTGCTTATCTCTCTTTTAAGGTGTTTAAAATAGCATATATATATATAGAAAAAATTGAAACATATATATATATATATATATATATATATATATACTTATATAAAGGCATTTAGTTGAATTTACAAATTATTGAGGCGCTCTGTCGATATAATTATAGGGATCTTTTTAAGAATTTTTTTTTAAAATATTTTTTGAATATTTACATGATTTATGGATAAAATTAATATGAAATTTAAATATGCACGTATTTACATATAATTGCTTGTTAAGACTTTAAGCAGAAATACATGAAATATATAAAGATTTTTTTGTTTGCTATCCTTTATTGTTATGAAAATAACCACAATAAAGTTTCAAATTTGTATATGCTTCATCATTAGAGTTGGCTGGTTACTATTTACTGGTTAATCTACTGACTAGTACAGGCATATTCTAGGGTTTTTTTAAAACTATTAGTACTCCACCAGAAAGGATCTGTATCTACAGCGCAAGGCTCAACGAAAATTTGTGTATTCCAATAAATCCTATAATTTAGAATTTCGTAGGGCACGGTAGCCGGGAATTTTTCCTTCGTGACCTTGATCCATACTTTGCAACCATTTGGTCAAGTCCTTATTGCAAATTGTCATAGTTACCGAGATGTTTACAAAATTGAAATATATTTTCATATTTTCAAATGTTAGAAAGATTGACTGATTTTGTTATTGCCAAATGAGCGCTAAATACAAAGAAAGCGCATATTTGTGTATAAAGCACCCAATTTCGAAATTTTTTTGTTTTTTTTATCGTCTAATTTAAATTCACCAACTAATCCTAGTAAATATTGAATTTTTTATACAGAGAGGTTTAGCAGGATCCAGGATATTTGAACTTGTTTCTAGAACATGTTGTGCCATTACCCCGACTTTTTTATTGATCGTTTTTTATAGATGTACCGTCGCTAAATACAAGAAAAATTTAGTTAAATATGTATAGGCGCTCTATGCACTTAATGACAAATATATTTAGCAAATTGACGAACTGCGGAGTAAACTTTATTGGGCACAATGAAAAATCTGGGATTCTAAGTATTTCTAGTAGATCGATGAATTGCGACTTAAAATTTATTCATTATGAACAGTCAATAGCTAAGCATTGTTATACACATTCGACAATTGGCAAGTGCTTCTCTGAATTAATCCATTTCTAAAGAGAATGATTGACTACAAAATGCTGGGCAGGTTCGAAAAAATGAACCCAGTTTTGGCTTCGGTCTTTCTAAACGTCAAAACCGCGATTTAGGTTTCGATTTTTTAGTTAGCTAATATCTAAATTTCGGAACTATGTTCTGAATTATATTGTCATAGCACTAAGTTATGTAGTTAATCAAGTAAGCATATTGTCAGAAATATTGGTGTTTGCATAAAAATAATGCATAATTTTTTGGAAATAACATTCTATGCAACATTTGCAAAAACAAAAAATTGGTTTTCATTTTTTTTCTTTTGGTTTAATTTTGCTCTTTTCAGTATACCAACGAGCCCTCCCTATCTTTAAATGATATGAAAAAAAATATACAAACAAACAGAAAAATCGGCATACATTGTACATGTTAATAACAATTTTGTGGAAGAAGGATTATCATGAAGCTGATGATAGATTTTTTCGTCATTACAAAAGTTAAATAAAATTGAAAAAAGAATTAATTCAATTAATAAACATTGCTTAATATAGGAAGATTTACACAAATTGTTAGTGGCGAAAGTGCCTCAAAAGTAATAAGCACACATTGCAAAACTCAGTAAAAATTTATGTATTCCTGAAATTTTCTTATTTTTAAAACCTTTTGTTCATTATTGTTGTTAGAAGTCCTTGAGTTTGAATCATTCAAAACTGCAAAATTTGACTGAGATTCAAATAAATCTTGCATTTCCTTGCCAATTAAACAGCCTACATGCATGCATAGCCCCTTTTCGTAATAAGACAAGCGAGAGATTGAAAAAAATTTTTTCGCCAAAAAAGAAGCATCTTAATTTGAAATAGTAGTAATGAACAGTCAACAGCTAAGCATTGTTCTACTAATTGAAAATATTGGCAAGTGCTTCTCCGAATTTTATCCATTTCAACAGTGAATCATTGCTCATTGGTTTCAATAACATACACTTATTTTCCTCCTCAAAAACACGATTTATTTTTTGGTTTTTCAATTAACTACTATCTAAATTTAAAAACTATGTTAAAAAAGTATTTCGTTTAAAATTATATTTCAATAGTAATAATTAAGTAGTTAATCAAGTAAACACAAGTATACTTTAACTTGCATCAAGAATACTGATTCATTTTTGGAAATAGCATGCTAGGCGACTGCTTCTGCAAAAAAAACCGAAAAATTGAATTAATTATTTTCTCTTAGTTCCGATTTGCTTTTTTCACTATACCAGCGAGCCCTATCTACAAATGCTATAAAAAACCATAGGTTGCATGAGATAAAAATGAAATTCCAAAAAATTAATGATAAATTTGTAATTCTAAAACTTTTTCTTAATTCCTAATTCTCAGTTCTTAAATTTCCGGAAGAGAATTTATTTTACTTTTCGTAAATTTAACACTGTTAATGGAAGGTACCACACTTGAGATTAAGCTGAACTGAACTACAAGGCAAATGTTTGTGCTGGTTTCATATAGGATGGAGTCTTAATGATTTCTTAAGTTTTTAGTAACAAATTTTCGAAGGAATTCAGCGGTAAAACTATTATCTTATTCAGGAAACAGGCAAATTTAAGGAGGCACCGCTAATGCATTTCATCTACCAAAATGTCACCTATTTTTGGAATAAGATTCTTAAGACCAAGTGGTTATCCAATCAGTTATATGGTGCCGTCAGATTTTCAAACAACTATCCCGAGTCAAAGATAGTTCGCGTTGCTTATCTTGAGAAGAGAAACATTTCTTTTGGCTAAGTCTCAACCCCAACTAAATTTTAGTTTCATCATTTCCTGCATTTGAATTGGAACTATATCAAGTAAACCTTTGCACTTGGATTTGGTTTGATATATTAGAAACTGCCACGTTGTCTTTAACCTTTTCAGTTATTTTAGTTTGATACGTTGATCTGTATTTGTACAAACATACTAGTTGTATTACAATAAAATCAACTAGAGAAGGTTTTATTTTTGACATTAATTTCAAATAGCTAACATTGTTTGCAGTCGAATTATTAAAGCAGAGCTTTTAAGAAGCTTTTAATCTTAAAACTTTAATCGGTTAAGTGTTTCTTTTCGTTTTGTAAGTGTAAAACTCCCAAAGAAAAATACATTATACATATAATAGGGAATTCTTTATAAAAGCGCAAAGTAAATTCGGGTTTCCATGTGTATTGAAGTTTAACATTTTTCAGTGTTACATAAAAATAACCCGTCCTTCTTCACTTTCAATAAAGCTTTAAGGTTATATTGGAAATTTGAGCAGTGAATCATTTGGTTTCTTCTCTAAAAAAACAAACATTTGTAAAAAAGGTTAAATTAACGTAGTTTTCCCACAGGCGAGCTTTGAATCTAAGGAAAAAGCAAAGCTAAACGCAAGTCTGCTAAAGTGTTGGAAAACGGTTCTAAAATAAATACAAAACTTTTGAATATGGCTTTTGAATCAAAGTATTACCCACAAAATTCGCGGTTGTCAAAAACCTTATAATTTTCATAAATTAGTAAGTTCATAGAGATAGAATTACACACAACATTTCAAACACTTTCTCGCACAGCATAAGAGTTATATATTGTAATCATATTGTAGGCAAAACGCATGTTAAATTCCCTCATACCTATTATTCTATTATAGAGAAGATGCAGGTTACAAAGCATTTTTGATAGGTCAAATTATAAAATCTCACTAAATCACGAGAATAAATTGTGGGTTGTTTTGAACAACTGCTTAGTTTAATTGCATATGTAGTAAATTTCTGTATATGCGAGTTTGATCTGAATTTCATAATCGAGCAAGTCAGACACAGTAGTTGGAATTTGATCAAGTGTTAGTAACTATAAGTTTAAGTAGTGAAAAATTATTAATATGACATAGCAAATCCCTCAATTACAAACCAACTAAATAAAATTTTGCTATATTTATTTAATCAAATCGAAGTTAAACTGATTTTGATTTGAGCTAGCCCTTTCAAAGGGTTAGAAAAATTGACCAGTACCATAGAAGTGTTCTAAGTTTTTGCCTAGCAAACGAAATCAAATTTTGAGTCCAGAGACACTTTTATGCAATGTAAAACAAACAGAAAACTCACTATACATCGTATATGTAAACAGCAATCTTGTGCAAGAAGTATTATCAGGAAGCTGAGGAAGGAGTTCCTTGTTTTTACGAAACCTAAAAAAAATTGAAAAAGAATTAATGCAATAAGTAAATATAGGAAGAATTACGCAAATTGTTAGTGGAGAAAAACCAGCAAATTTGCAAAGCACACGTTGCAAAACCCCTAAACATTGTAGGGACTTAATTCCATTTTTTGATTCAAAATTTTGATTCAAAATTTATTTCGGAATCAAGAGTGAAAAAATAAGTGAAATATAAAACCGGCTCAATTACAGGTTGAAACCAGTGATGGCAAAAAATTTTTTTCAAACAGAAACGATTTAATTAAAAAAACGTTTTTTCTGTTTTTATGTTTATCATTGCCTGAAACCACTATTAAGAACATATATCGAATAATTATTGAAAACATAAAACTCAGGATTAGTTAGTCAGTACTCAATTGGAAAATTCAATTTCATATTTAACCCGCAAAGTGGAAAACTGATGCTTTAATTCGCAATTTTTGCAGAATTGTCCAAACATGTTTATCACCAACATTGAGGACAATGGTATTATGTGCAGAATGGGCCACACTAAATCTAGAAGCATGAAAGTCTTATTTTTTTCATTTTCAACAAATATTACACTGATGCATACATATAATTGCTCATAACTTTGAAGGAACTCAATGATTAATAAAATACAAAAAAAGTAACTCTGAAATTCAAGGATTTCTTGATCACTATATAAACGAAGAAGCAAACTTTTTATATCAAGAACCGAAAATATAAAAATTTTTTATCTTGAATATGCTCACCTATTTTCTTATGACTGAATGATATTTAATATACGGGTTTGCCGTGTTTGTGTTTATTTTGTTTGTATATATTGTCAGCTTAAGGCAGCACCGTGTTTTGTAAAATAAAATTCTCTTAAATTCATTTTGAAAGTATTATGATGAAGCTATAGAATCCCTGAAGATCCTTAGAATTCATAATGACTTTGAAGTTCAAGAAGGTTGAATTAGGGATTAAAACGCAAAATTTAGTAGTGTTTGCAAATCATAATGAAGTTGGTGATTGGGTCTTTAGTAGGATTGCTATTGTATGCTTTTGATCACATTGATTCACTTGATCCGGAATTCTCATCAGAAGAAAGGTATACCTTTCTAATGTTACAACTAATTTCCCATGTGCTAGATTGAGTCTATCAATGTACATATGGTCTGCGGATTACAGATTTGAAAACATATTGCGGGCTGTACTTATCAGAAATAAATATTGAAAATCCCAAATGAAAGGTGCTTTCTTACGCATCTAAAAAAGCAAACAGAATTTGGATATTGAATTTGAGAGTTCGAAAATTTTCAAGAGTGATCGTCTTTATAGTTTCTTGTTATTAAAATAATATTTTCATGCGATTCTAGAATTTGTAAAAATGGTTAAAATATTCAAGGAGGCATTTGTCAGTATTCATAAAAGGGCTTATCTTAGCATACTATATTGTAGAATCTTGCCAACACTGATTTCGCTATAAATTAAGATTTGCTTATCCATTTCTCTCGGTATATGTGAGGTCTACGGTGTGACAGATCCCAGAACTTTCTCAACCTAATTTGTTGCTTCACTTATTAACTAAATTAATATTGCATTAGCGTGCCTGAATGCTTGAACTAACAACCGCTTATTTAGGTTGAGAGCAGTAGATGGAATACAGGGTCGAAACCCGACTCAGATAAATGCGCAAGAGAGATATCTTTGTTGGGTGACAGCCCCGGCATTTACTCAGTG
>CABFPE010000455.1:158937-169612 GCA_900660155.1 Hofstenia miamia
ATATATATATAATAGAGTGACATTAGGTACCCCATTAAACCTTACCCTGCTTAGATTGATTGATGAAAAAGATATGGATGCTTATAAAATATTAAAGAGCCAAAAACAATTTTTTCCAAAACATTTCTACAATAAACTCATACTACGATATTAGTGGATATTAACTATTCATGCTTTGGAGCAGTTGGTGTTGTTTGTATTTAGAAACTATTTTCTTATTATATCATTATCAACTTTATTATTTTATACTGATATCATTTTTTGTTCAATATGCGAAAAAGTGTTAAATTTAGATTATGCAAGCACTCTAAAAAGTTGTCTTTATGTAAGTATAGAAATTCGCAATCTGGTACTTTACCATATGTGCAAAACTGTCAAATACTTTTATGCACATGGTACATTCTCTATCAAATTATTGCTTTTGTAAGTTAGTGAGGTGTGGGATTTATTTCCACTTATTGGAGTAAAAAACAAACAGAAAAATTACTACAAAATTTAATGAATTCAGTCAAAATTTTGTAGAATTTCCTGAAAAAAAATTGAAGAATATGATCTGTGTACATAAAATACCACTTTGCTATCACTAACATTTCGAAAATAGATAGACAATTAAAAGAAAAATGCACAATAGATCATTTCTTGAATGAAATGTGTTTAAATTTGGGAGGGGTAGATGTTTTTAGAATTGATTGCTAATACAAAAGAGGATATTGAAGCTAGGTGTTTAAAATTGTTTTTGAGAGACAAGGAATTTAAATATTTAAATATTGGCATACTGATACTATTTTGGGTCTCCTAAACTAATGCTCTGCAATATTACATTCCTTAAGAAACAAATGCTGTAAGCTTGATTACTGGTGGTATTTCTAATTTTACTCAATCTAGTCTCCATGCTGCTTTTATTAGTAGTCATTTGGATGTCATAAGCTATGACATATTTAGACAAGACAGAAATGAACTAAGCCCCTTATAAAAATGGATTATGTTATGCAATGAATCAAATCTTGACACTCAATTTGTATAACCTATATGATATGGCCGTTTAAATATTTTTGTGTGTTTTGCAATCTTCTTGCATTAGCAACCGAGAAAACTATGAAGACTATATAGTGTCATGCTATGAATCTCTTCTATGAGTTGCATTTTAGCTTCTTAGACAGTATATTGCAATTTCAATGACATCTTTAAAACATGCTCAGCTTTACACTTTTCCCCTCAATCCGATTCATTTTGGCCTATTTGGGAATCCTCACTGTTCACTTTTTAAATATTTCAGAATTTTTGGGATGCAAAACAAAAATCGGTCAAAAAAACTGTGTGGATACAACAGATTTCATTTTTATGTACAAAATTCTGATCTTACAAAAGCAATGGAAATGCTTACAAGTTGTTTTATATAATTATTTTGAACAATTATTATTTTAATTTCAACATGAGTAAAATGATTCTTTTTATATCACACATATTGTGAAACATTTTTTACTTAAAAAACAAATACCTTAAACAATTATAAAAAATACAAAATTTGATTGAATGAAACATTATAAATATGGTGGTCCGAAGAAAGGCACGAAAATTTGGTGGAGTAGAGGGAAATTATTGTCTTGAAACAGTGAACAATGCATTCAATTATTAAGTTTATAACTGAATACTTTCCTTGCCAGTATAACAATATCTACAAACAAGAAGTTCTTTTGAGGTTTTCAGAGCAATAGTTTTATAATGGATTATGCAATATAAAATACAGTAACTTGCTAAAAGGTCTACGATTGTATATATTTAAAGTAAACTTCCATAACTTAGCAACTGGATTCACATACATTTTTAATCAAAGATTTTGTTTAACGATTTATCCAGAGTCCTTCAAAATTTCTTCAAATATTCTTCTTCATAAGATTGAAAGAGCTTCATATGGCAAAATGTCTTCCAATTTCCATGGCTGCTGTTGTATCTCATCTTTTTGAGCCACTGGTGTATAATTTTTATATCAATATATGCCTGAAAAAACTGTTTGGCTCCAGAAAATGTGGTTCTACAACGGGAGCTAATGCTAAGCTAATTCATATGAGCTATTTCTATGATCATAGGTTTGACTACGTCAGTTTGATATCCTTACATATGTCAAAAGCATTTGTTCGTATTTTACGTCATATTGTAGTTGACAAGTTGTAAGGCAGTTGAGCATCAAAATAATAATAATTTTGTTATAAATAAGATTATCAACATTTTGTTAAATACTAAATAGTATGTTTTTTCTAGTGATTTCAAATCATTGTCTCTTAATAAAAGGGGTGCCGCAGTTTACTGCTTTGGGGATTATTTGTTTCAATGTTTATATAGATGATATCAATCCAAATGATGATAATAAAACGCAGTGAATTATTGGCGATAACAATAACCATATTATTTTGAGTTCATTTAAGAATAGTGACACAGAACATTCATTGGTCAAATCTAAAATTCAAAATTCAATTTTGACGAAATGAATATCATTTATATTCCAAGCGAATTTGTTGAGGGACGAGCAAAAATCCAATGTTTTGTTACAAAAATTTCTGAACCATAGATACAATAAAGCAGAAATATATTTTCTATTTCACTGTCTATTCTCACCTATGGTCTCACTGCATAGGACAATGTGCTACAATTCATTATATACAGAAAAGAAGATTTGGAATTATTAAAAATTACATTAAAAATCTGATAAATATTGTATCAAACAATATTCACTCAGCCGTATCTTCATTGACTAATATCTTGCTTACAAAGACACAATATTGTAAAACTAAATTAAGATCTAGGCACCTAATGCAAATTTCACATGCCCGAATTTTTTAAGAATTTGTTTCCATACATGCTTAAAACTGTATAAGCACTAACATGTGTAAATTTTGAACATCAGTTATTTTACTGATTAGTTAAACTAATATTGTCTTTTAACACCCGAATAACATTAGATTGCAGTGTTCCCAAGTATGTTAAGATGGTTGTTTTAATAACGTTTCCCTTATGCAAATAATTCCTGCGCAACTAGGGTACTATGTACATGAAAACAACCACCAATGCCTCCACCATAATCTATATAGAATATCATGGTCTAGAAAGCAACTTCTCTAAAATTATTTTACTTGACAATCTTTTAAATTCGTCAAAAATAACTGCTATAAAATTCTGAGTAGATACCTTAAACAAATACTCATATCTAAAAGGCTGGGAAATCAAATGTGATGGATGAAATACCGCATTGTAAATCTCTTCCTATCATTCGAATACTGATAATTCTGTGCTGTTAGTGTTATATCAACCCAATTAAGCCGACCAGTTTCTTCTGTAAAATTGTAGGAGACATCCTTCACTAAAATATTGAAACACTTCAAAAAATTTAATAATAAGTCAAATGTAAATAAATTTAATCACGTCAATTAGAAGCAGACTATTGGCTGTCAAGAAATAGCCGAACACTTATCAAATAATTACAAACTTCATTTTGTCATATCTTCATCAGCATTAACTTCGCGAAATTAAATAAATTCAATTTCATTTTTTCATAGAACTATGCACAAAAATTATAATAAAATTATGAAATTTATGTATTAATATTTTATTTAACATTTGCATTCACTTGATGGTTACGTTGACTAGAAATAATATGTGGGTCATGTTAAACTTCTACTAATTTTTAGTACGCGGATTATTTACTTCTGAAGTTATATTGTAGTTTTTATTGCTTTTATGGGAATCGATTTTAAATCCCCATTTTTCAAGTATATAATAAATAATAATTTTCTTAATAATATAATTATGCCTACTATATAAAAGCATTCCATAGCAAACTACCTTGAGAATAGTTGGTGATTATCAGAGAATGGATTGACACTGTGACTTGCACTTTCGAAGGTTTACTTTCAGATATAAGGCGTTATTAGAAGCATTTATATAGTTGCATGGAATATGTTTAACCTAAATGCAACAACTTTTATATTTGAATGACAGGCCTTTTCAAACATTTAAAGCATTCAATTTAATAAAGCCTTTATCTAAGATTGTTGTCCATAGATCCTGTCAAGTGCCTTTAACAGCAAAATTGATAATAAAATGGTATAAAAAACGCCAGTTTAAAAATAATGGCCTTCTCGTTTGATAATAGCCTAAACAACTTCTATCACATTTTTCAATTCTTTGTTCAGTATCAGCTTTGATAAAGACTGTAAAAGTTTTTGAAGACAGCTTTCACGTGCGAATCATCATGTAGCATCGTCTTTCTATGAAACATTCCAAAGTTACGAAATACATAGCAATCCAGTAATTTTAGATCAGGTCAGTATGATTGTTGCTTGACCTTAATGATGTTCTTATCTTTGAAACACTGCGCAACAATAGTCGGAATATAACATGCGTCCTGGCATTATTGTGCAATCTGCTTACTGATTAATCAATAATGTATTTGAGCACAAGTTTTGCCTTCATTTTTAAGCTGATGGTGTTGTACATTGCTATTATATTTGTGTTATTATATATGTATATGTATGTATTCTATTAATTATCTTTATTCATTTATAGCGTCATAAATAGTTTGATCAAAAAAGCGAAGTTTTTTGTTATGACGTATGTTTAGGTCACAAATGAAACAAATACATATTACTACTTTTGACAATCACATGTTCTTAGCAATGTTAATCTACCTCTGCCTACGGAAGAAGACGGTTCACCAAGTTTCCTTCTTGATAAATTTGTTAAGGTTTATAAAGGAATGCTAACTTTGGTATCATTCACTAAGTTATTTCTAGCTGGGATCTGGTTAGAAAAACAAATGAGAAACACTTTAATTTTGAATAGCCACTCGAAATTTCTGCAAGTTGATATTTGGGTTATGACATTACTTTCAAAATCTTTACAAAATTTTTTTTAAAATTTCAGTTTTTTTATTTTTTATCTTTGAACCTGTACATTGTGCTTAGTAGTTTGATATTGCGGGCAAATTCTGAATAAATTTGGATGAACTTTTGCTGCGAAATCTGCATGTCTATGTTTAATTTTTGTATCAAATTACAAGAAATACATCTTTTGCTATATTCCTTGTAGAAAATTACTGAAAAATCAAAAAAATATCGCTAATTATTGTTTTTCACTGTAATTGAATTGATATTTTAAATAAATATTTTCTTATTACATTATTATCATCATTATTATTTTATAATGATATTATTTTTGTTCAGTAAGCAAAAAAGTGTTAAACTTAGAATATGCAAGCAGTCTAAAAAGTTGCTTTTATGTAAGTAGAGAAATGCGCAATCTGGTACATTACTATATGTGCACAACTGTCAAATACTTTCATGCACGTGGTACACTCTCTATCTAATTATTGCCTTTGTAAGCAAGTATTGTATGGGATTTATTTCTATTGAACACGTGAGCATTTTTCATTTCTTCATGTTTGTGAATACTTATAATTTCTTAAAAAAAATCTCTTTGTTAGCACATATTACATTGTTTATGTTTTACTTAAAAAATAAACTTTGAAACCCAAATTTTCCTGCAGGTACAAATCTATATTGAAATTCATATGAATTTTACAATAAAAAAGGAAAATAAAAAGTAAAATCAATCGCATTTTAACTTCAATTTAAATAATTAAAATGTAATCTGATGTCTGAAATGGCTACGATGTGAATAATAATTAGCTTCAAAGGAAGATAAGGAACAAGATAACTATGTTTACCCTAGCAGAAAATCATACAAGAATTGAACATTGCGAATCAAAATCTACGTTTCAGTTAGGGTTGGGTTCGGGTAGTAAATATTCTGATCAGGTCGAGTTCAGGCACTTGCTGAGCTCAAGTTGTCACTGTTTAATGCATAGGAAAGGATAAAGCTGTGCTAGTACTAATATCTTAATGATATTAGTAAGTAATTGTTCTAAAAAAATAAATGCTTTACCAAATTATTTGTTAATTTCAAATTTATTTACCTCTCTATTGTGATTTTTTATTAGGTTTATAATAATGTACAAAATATGCTATATTCCCAACTCCTAGCATCTTTGAAAAATTTTAAAAATTCAAATTCAAAAAAAAATTATTTTTCTTTTCACATCAGGATTACAAAAAGCAGAATACAATCATTTACAAAATGGTGGATAATTATTGTAAATGCACTAAAAATAATATAAAAATGCACCAGAATTTTTACAAATGCTGTGAGTCTGTAGGAATTGGATATAAATGTTCGTATTTTAGAAGTTTACAGGTGGTTGTGAATATGAAATGAGTCTTAAGGGTGCATCTGCAGGATTTGAGAAATTGGAACCCATGTTATAGATAGTAACTTGAAATTCATAAAATGTGTTAGGGTGACGGCGATCATGTAAGGGAGTCCATAAAGTTTACCTGATCAGAGTCCTTGTACTAATGACCAGTTATCGCTGATGATAGTGGATCCAGGTTCTGCGTATACGATGGCGATAGCTGCTGTGAGAGTTTCTTTTTGAAAGATGTGTTTTGGAGNAAAGTAAAATGTCCTAAAATGCGTTGGCGTTATTTTACTGATAGCGAATATAATGGTATCTCTGCTAAAAGTTTAATTAAATGTTGCCTCTCAGAAGATGCTGATATTGGTCTTTTAGAGGTTGACAGGTGAAAACCTAAGAAATTCGTTTCTGTAGAGAGTCCTGCGGATGAGGAAATTTGTATGCATTTTATTCCTAGCGTGTTGATGTATGGTTCCATTGAGTGGGCCCATGCTACTGAACAATGTTGGCGTATAGGATTTAAAATAGAATTTTAAAATTCAATTTAAAAAATTCACAGTTCGTGCAAAGATTTTTAAAGTTATCTTTTAAGTTTAATAAAGAAAATCAAAGATAAGTCCTATTTTTTAAAGTTAATCAAAGTCTTTCAAAGTTATTATGACATGGGTTTAGTCAACAAGTACATAAAGTTTGCAATTTATTTACATTTAATTATTGTTTTTCCTTTGTTTGGATCATTAACTGGCTAAAATTTAGTAAAATAATGACCTGAATTTTTCAATATATTTACACGACACTGTGTCTATGTTTCAGTAACTTCAAGGTTAAAATGATTGAATTAAAAAAAGTTTATATAACACTAACCTTGAGATTTATTTATAAAATATGTTCATGTTTTTCCAAATGTATTGTGGTTATACAAAGTGTTCTCTCTCAATCTCTCTAATGTTATCAGATGTCTGCTTATGTAGGTGTTTTGCTTGGCAAATAGTTTTGAGAGTGCATTTCATTTCTTCTATGTAAAAATGTTATTTTCTATACATTAAGTATTATTTGTTATAGTTTAGCTACTTCACTTTCCTTCAATTGTAAAATATACTATCACCAGCCACATCTGAGATGGATTTTGTTTTTGTTCAAGTGAATGTTGATGAAAACTTTTCTAAATACTCAAAAGAATTTGAGAAATTTTGGATCAATAAAATACAATTTATCTAATTCAAGATCCTCCAATGAAATGGGAAGGAATACCTGATGATTTCAACTGCTATCGCAATCATCGTAGTGGTATTCTTTTGCATAAGGATTACAGTAAGTCCAAAGCATTTGGTGCTATAATATATGAGGATGGAACATCTGAAGCTAAAATTTGTGAAAAGTCTGCAATTGTGAATCCTTCAAATGGAAATCAATTGAAGGCTGATTTATATGAATGTCAATATTCAGAAGATTTCGAAAAACAAGCAGTAAAAGCCTATATTACCTGGGTAAATCTAAACAAAATGAACTTTTTTAGTGTTTATTGCTTAGAAAAGCTTAATAAGCAACAATCAATTGGATTATTAAAAGTACTGCAAGAATTAATAAAAACTGATGATTGTTTTTTAATTTGTGGTGATTTTAATGCACATCATCCAGCCTTTGGTGGGACGAATGTCGACACATTTGGGAAATATTTAGTTAACTTCTTAGTAAAAAATGATATACGATTTCTCAATGGAGAATCTCCTACGTATTTTCATCAAGGTTTTAAATCCTGGATTGATTTTAGTTTTGGTAGCAAAACATTTTGCAGTAAGTTCAACATCACTTGGGACATCAAAGGATTTTCTAATAAAGATTTGCGTCACAAACCTATTTTTATTTTCACAAAAAAATATTACCTTATTCGTGATTGGCATGATGAAAACTCATCTGTTAGTTCAACTGAAAATGAATCCGTAACTACCCAATCAAATGCTGAAAATGAGGAATACTTAAATTGTATAGATGAACTTTTACGTAAAAAGGTTCATAAGTTGAATTCATCTAATGTGACTGATTTTGTTGAATTGGGAAACATTTGTAAAAATCCACAGGAATTTATTAGGCTTGCAAACATTTGTATTGCTAATGGATATTTTCCAAAATTTCATGAAACTTGCTTTGATAGAAATAAAAGAAATACTTATTTTAAGATGGTAGAGACCCCATTAGTTAGAGGCCTAGAATGTACAATTACAAGCTTACTACGAAATAACCAATATCATAGATGTTTCAAAGATAGAGAATTTTTTGTACAGATGATTAAGAAACTAAGAAAAACTCCAAGAATATTACTACTGTTAAACTTTTCCAATATATTGAATTATCTGCCAAAGACAAACGTGGCAAGTTTAATTCCTAAGAGTGCAAATTATTTGATAGATATTATAAATGCATTTCTAAGTGGTGTAACACATTCAAAAGAAGGTGAAACATGTATTAACTATTCACTAATTAATGACAACCCTTTGGGAAACGCTTTATTGGATTTACTAATAATTGAAGTCATACTTGATTTGGGAGAATTCGGTTATAATGAGGCCTTTGTTTTTGATCAGGATTTAGTAATATTTGTAGAGGATGACAAAGAAGCAGAAAATGTTATAAAATGCATAACGACGACGTTAAAATATTATACATTAAAAATGGATCATTTGAATGTGAAACATCTTCCTTTCAATTTAAAGAAATATGTCCAGATTAAAAATTCTACTTGTGTTGATTACGTAAACATTCTTGGAATTACCATTGATAGCAGCCTGAAGTTAGATTCGCATTTTAAAGAAAAATGTAATGAAATTAAATCTAATGTGATTCGTGATACATCTTTCCGAAGTACAATTACCCAATCAGATGCTGAAAATAATGAATACTTAAATAATATTGATGAACTTTTACGCAAAAAGGTTCATGAGTTGAATTCATCTAATGTGCCTGATTTTGTTAAATTGGAAAAAATTCCTGAAAATCAATCAAATGCACAGGAATTTATTAGGCTTGCAAACATTTGTATTGCTAATGGTTATTTTCCAAAATTTCATGAAACTTGCTTTGATAGAAATAAAAGAAATACTTATTTTAAGTTGGTAGAGACCCCATTGGTTAGAAGCCTAGAATGTACAATTACAAGCTTACTACGAAATAACCAAAATCGAAGTTATTTCAAAGATAGAGAATTTTTTGTACAGATGATTAAGAAACTAAGAAAAACTGCAGGAATATTACTACTGTTAAACTTTTCCAATATATTGAATTTTCTGCCAAAGACAAACGTGGCAAGTTTAATTCCTAAGAGTGCAAATTATTTGATAGATATTATAAATGCATTTCTAAGTGGTTTAACACATTCAAAAGAAGGTTACACATGTATTAACTATTCACTAATGAAAGACAACCCTTTGAGAAACACTTTATTGGATTTATTAATAATTGAACTCATACTTGATTTAAAAGATTTCAGGAATATTATGCACTATGTTTTCGATAACGATTTAGTAATATTTGTAAAAGATGACAAAAATGCAGAAAGTGTTAAAATACGTATAGAGAAGAAGTTAAACTATTATACATTAAAAATCAATTATTTGAATGTGGAATATCTTCCCCTCAATTCAATGAAAGATGTGCAGATAAAGAATTCTACTTGTGTTGATTACGTAAACATTCTTGGAATTACCATTGATAGCAGCCTGAATTTAGATTCGCATTTTAAAAAAAAATGCAATGAAATTAAATCTAATGTGATTCGTGCTAAATCTTTTCAAAGTACAAATTTTTTTTGATGAAATCAAAAAAGATTTCAAATTATTAAAATCTATAGCAAATAGAGAAGAATATGATAGGTGGATAAAAGCAATTGAAAAGGAATTTACCTATGTCTATTTGGAAGATAATAGTGAGGAGCAAGAAGATATTCAAGCATTAGAAATCTGTAAAAATAAAATTCTTAAAAGCATTCCTAGTACATCTAGAAATTGAATGCGAAGTGTGATTTTAAATACTTGATAAAAGTTAATCTTAGTTTCGATTGTTTGTTAAAAATCTCTTACTATTTTCTTAGTATTTATTCAAACTGAAAATTAAAAAATATATTTGTTGCAAATAGTTATTATTTTTCCTTGATTGTTTTTAATTATTTATAACTGCTCCATGCATGCATGTTTATAAGTGATTATATACACGTATACATACAAAGTATTAACATATTTAAGCAATATTAGTGAAATTCAGATACGCGTTCACTATATTAAGAAGAATATTTGAAATTTCAATTATAATCAATAACTGCAATACAACATTCCTTAGTTTAACTTATGTTGAAAATGCTCCCGATCTCTATATCTGAAATCAGAGAATGTTTTTAATATGCTAACTTGGAGAAATATTTGTTTTGCATTACAACTA
>CABFPE010000455.1:267328-282371 GCA_900660155.1 Hofstenia miamia
GAACAGTCAGCAGACATAAAAGTTATTAGAGATATTTCAATAATGACAAACACTGTACATAAAGATAAAGTTTTTAAGAAAATAAAGGCTGGTCTTTGACAGCATTGCATTTGGAGATTTTGCATGCTTCCTATAAAGGAACTACCCCTTCATAATCTTGTATCAAGCATAATTGGATCAACATCAGGAAAGTCAGGTTTCAAGGGGGTAATTGGAAAACTTTTGCTTGTTTTTGAAAATCTTCCATGGAAAAATAATTTTGAACCCATTATAACTGGTGAGGACATAGTTCTGTGGTCATCAGTCCTCAATGATCTTGTAATATCCTCTACCAGGCATTATAACTGTTTATCTACTGTTACTGTATAACATTAGCTGTGTTATTTGTGGGTAAGGATTTACTTATTACATACTGCTCCACATCCAGTTTCACCATTCCATCCATTGGTTGAGTGCCACTTCTCAGCTCAATCGATACAGTTTATGTGTACCCTACGTTAGCTCGGTGCTTACTCAAGGCACGACACAACTCGACTTAAACTCTATTTTGTGAAAGTGTTCTATCTATTCACAACCTGACTTGTTACTAGTTGTTCATTAAATATTACATGTAGCCATTACCAAAAATATATTGGCATATTTAAATATATCTTGTTCAAACAACTTCCTAACTTACATTTATAATTTACTACATGTACAGTCACTTTATCAGTCATTTATAGGTTATCAATTTGGAGCTAAAATAGTATTAATATATTTCCTAGGTTTTGGTCATCCAGGCATTTGTAGACAATTAATTGTTTTAATACAGTAGTAAAGAAATGCTAGTTGGCTAATCAAGAGAAAACCCCTATACCTAACTTATGTGCACTTTTGTGATCTGGCACAGAGACCCTAGAATNTCAAACCATTAATATGAAATAAAAAAGGAATTCCAAGTAAAATTCTTTATCAAACTCTTACAATGGTTTTCAATCTATTTATAGTAATTCCAAAAGAAGTACCTGTCGATTCAAATTTAAACTTCTGCCAAGATGGCAGCTGAAAATAATGAAAGCGTCATTTAGTCAAAAAGTATTTTTATCAACAGATACAAATATCTCTTTTCTGACATATATTGTTTCTTATTTGCATAATACAAATAAATCTTAAATAATTCTAATTGATTTGATTACAACATTTTTTAATCATTTTCCTTTGACTTTAATCCCCTCTGCTCAATATTTTGCAGCTTATTTGAGATTTTATGTGGATGATGCTACAATCTTTCTTCCTTCAGATCAAAAACATTTATTTCTCAACTTTTGATCCTTACATATAGGACACCCAATACCAGAATTAAAAAGCTTAATGCCAGGAAAAATATTTCATGCACAGTGGCTGACAACAGTTTCTCAAATTTTACTGTTGTCCATGAAAGACATAAACTTGTCAAATGTTGAGAAGCAAAATATAAAATTTTTTAGTATTTTTTTCTAGAAAAAAATTGAGCCTTCTATTTTTTAGCACAATTTCATGTTCTCAAACAAATTAAACTTTTGAAACTGCTACCATTTAATATTTTTTCAATTGCTTCCAAGTATGTCAAAGAGTGGTTTGCTCACCTAGAAAACTTGCTTCTTGCAATGTTAGCATGTGAGGATAAACAATAATGAGAGTTTGGCATCAATATGCTTCTTAAATTGAAAAATGGATCCAACATGGGTGATTCTTCCATTTGTGATTTTCAGCTGCCACCTCTGAACTTTGAAGCCAATTCACTTAAAAATATTATTAAGTGAACAAGTACATGTTAGTGAGCCAATCTTTATAGTGCATCTTTCTATCATTGATTTGCTAAATTTAATTGAAAAGCTATTGTCAATTCAACATTTTTCTTGTCATACTCAACATGCTGAAGATAATAATATAGAGATGAGTGCTGCATGTTCTTCAGTCTGCGGTTTTGAACACAGAGATGGTTTTATTTGTTCCCATATCTGATTACAGGAAATTCTTCCATGAGCAGAATCCAAAAAAGACTTGATTCATTGGTAATGTAAAGTTGCATTGCATTAATAATCATGACAAAATAAAACTTTCATTATATTTTATATTTACTTTAAAATTTTTCTAATATTAGTTAGGTAAATAAAGATGACAAATAGAAGGAGAGAATTTTTCAATTAACAAAGTTTTACAATTAAAGTTGATTGTTTGTACTGTTCTAATAAAATCTTTCCATTGTTGCCTCAAGATAGTTGTCAAAGAAAATGGAAAATTTCTTGATTTAATATATTTTTTTCTTTATTTATTAATACAATTTTTTATCTGAAAATAATAATATTGTATTTATTAATTCTATTGAACAATGTCCAGTTGTCCAAAGTTATCTCTCAGACCCTGTGAGTGAATAAAGCCAATAGTGATCAAGCATTGTTAGTATAAGAAAAATTTATTATAAAAGTCAATAGTTGGTACTTTTTTCAAATGTAATTAGGCTTTGAAAATTCAATTTTAGATCACTTTAAAATCTTTCACATACATTTATTAAATATTAATTGAAAGGTGCTAATTGATGAGTCATAACCCACAATTAGTTCATTAAAAACTAGGGGTGTAGCTAAAAGTTGCAAATATTCATACATTATATAGCAAAACTATAAATAATTTCAGAATGTACATTTGTAGTTCTTCACCATTGAATGACTAGTATATTGAAATAATAAAATATTTATTGTTAAAGATCTTGTTATGCACACTAGTACTAATATGTTTGCTGAATAATATCAGTGGTATTAAATTTCATTAATTTTTTTATTAGCCAGACATTATTTTATATTTAACAAAACCTATAATGTATGTATGCATTCAAAGATTGTTGTTATCCACACATACATACAATTTCCTTAAACATCTAACAAAATTCTTAAAATGAGAATCCTTAAGAATTTATGAACCTATTTTTAAACATAACTGGCTTCAATTTTATGAAATAAGTCTGTTTAAAATGTATGTACTACATAGCTTGAGAGAATCAAAAAGTTACTTGTCCTTATCATTTTGAACTTGTGGTTGAACTTAAATTTCATTTAAAAAATATTTTGTTAATTTATTTATCACACATATTGATTTTCATTACCATAAAGATGTTTCTCTGCAGAGTTAAATTCATACATAACCTTCATTTATAAGTATTTTTGTTACATTATTTAATGTGCTGCTGATGTTTATTCTATATATTGTGTAATCTTTTCAGCAAATAGTAAAGTTTATCTTTCAACAACATCATGTATTTCTTAGAATGCCTTAAAATCTGTATTTATGTGCAATAATAAATAAAACACATAAAAACAAAACTGTTAACACTTCAAAATATGGAAATAAAATCTGAATATACAACAAAGAATTGTTGAATTTAAGTGTATGTATGCTTTTCTTCCTTTTTGAAATTTTATACTTATACTGTAATGAAGTTTGAATTTTCATTTTAACACATTCTCAATTTTTGCAACAATTCAAGTGCTGATGGTTGAATTTATTCAACAATATAAGCTATTTTTGAATTTAATATTTTCATATTACTAAATTTTTTGTGATTATTATTAACTTTCATGTTTCTACAAATTTATATCTATACTAACAAAATTTGTATTAGAGTTGATAAAAATCATTTTTTTAATGGAAATTATTTCTAGTCACAGATCAACCTAAAAGAAAATATTTCCAAAAACAATAAAGCTTAAAGCATTACAAAATCCAAACATGATTTCTTTTTTTATGAGGGTAAAAAATGTTTATTGCTGCATTCACATATAATAAGTAGAACCAGTAAATAGATATATGATGAAATATTTTTAAGGTAAATTGGTTTAATTCTGGTTTTCCAATTGCATATTGCTAAATAAATATCTTATACTTGAATTCAATGAGAAAGCTGCCTTGAATTATTTATTTCATTTTTATATTTTGTACAAGAGGTGTTGATTAATAAATCATTTTACTTCATTAGCATTTTAGGTTTGTAGCATCTATCATTTACATAAGTATATAAATTGGGAAAAAACATCTTGTAATAATATTTGAGATTTCCATCAAAGTTGTGATAAATTTGAGTTTCATTTAATAGTGATAATTTATAAAGTGATTTAGTTAAATGTTTACATTGTTTGGGATAGTCCGTTAATGAACTTGGTACATTCCATTTATGATTGGATACATTCAACATTAGAACAATTGAATATAGATAAAAATTTATGTAATGTTGGCCTTAACTGTAAAATAGTGAAAGTTTGTACACAAGTGCATATACAGTGGTATAATATATTTTCACATTGCTAAAAGAAATATAACTATGCTTAGTGGTTAGCTTTTTTTTATAAACAATCTCTAACATTTCACATTTGATAATCTTAGAAATGTATTAATGCATTTTTATGATATTATTCTTAGTTTTATAAATATATTTTTAAAAAAAAATTGTTTTTTACTCAAAAAATTTTACAGCATTTGATTAAACTGCAATTGTTCATATGCTTCAATGTAAATAAAAATGTTTTATGTTGTAAATGTTAACAGGATTTGTTTAAACTCTAATTGTTTATACATTAAATCATAAATAAAAACATTTTAGGTTGTTATTTTTTTTACATCATTTGCTTAAATTGTAATTGTTCATATATTTCATGATAAATGAAAACATTTTTGTCTTAAATTTTACAGGATTGGATTAAATTGTAGTCATTTACATGTTTTATCACTAATAAAACGCTTTTTTGCAAATTTATAAAATCATTAGTTTAAATTTTAACTGTTTATATATTTCCTCATAAATATAATGTTTTTATGAAAATTTTTAACATCATTAGCTTAACTTGTAATGATTTCAATATTTTATCATAAATAAAAACGTTTTTTGTTGTAGTTGTTTATACATATTATTCTAAATACCATCATTTTTTATGATGCATCTTTAAAAGAATTTGCAGAAATTGTAACTGTTTATATATTTTATTTTATTAAAAATGTTGTTTTTGTTGTATAGGTCATCTTGTTGTAATAATGACTCATTTGTTAACAATTATTTTAGATGCTATAATGTGAACTTCATAATGTACAAAAATACACATTGTGTTGTTTTCATGGCTCATTCCCATCCAACAAGGAAGTTAAAATGAATATAATTGATGTTGTTTGAATTGTAGATGAAATTTGGAATATGAACAAGAAAAGAAGAATGTATTTAAAGCACTTACATTTTATTACTGCATTTTATATTCTCTTTTAGCAGATGTGTAGACTGCAACTATGTATAACAAATATATAACACTGTATAAACAGCATATATATGTATATATTGTATCAATCTTATCACATGTATAATTTTTTTAGAAAATGAATCTGCTTTTTATCATGTAAATCAATTTTAATGCATTAAATTTGTTATTAGTTTACCAATATTATATTTCCAATAGGTGTTTTTAAGTTTGACACATATTTTCTACTTGTATTTGAAAAACAAAATGCACATTTTACATACAGCATTAACATAAATATTGTAGAATCATGGGGTGCTCTGGCAACTCCAGCAGTACAGAGAAACTCAAAGGTTAAATCAAAGGTTGCAGAGGCTACTATTGTAGAGAGTGACCTGCATTCTAACAAAAGAGAGAACATTTGTAGTTCGCCAATTCAGTAAAGAAAAACAGAAACTATCCACTGAGAATATGTTTCCTGCAGTGACAAATTCACAAGGCATCACGCCAAATCCATTTCCAGGAAACTATCCTTACTCACCAAGTTGCTAATTGTGTGTCTGAAGTATTAATTTCTAGCTCAAATAAACAATTTATCTATTATCTCTGCTCATGTAAATAATAAAACAAAAAGCATGTAGTTACCATGCATTCACGTTCACTAACAGCTTATTATATTTGCAGTGTGTTATTTAAGTGCATGTATGAAAATGAAATGATTGAAATAAAAGTTGTTAATCCCTACACATACATGTAGCTATAACTTAAAGTGACCACAATTTGGGCTGCCATCTGTTAAGGAGCTAGTTGTTGACCTAGACACAGCGGAGTAACTCCCAAACCATGGCCGGATCTTAAGCAAAAATTATTTATTTGCAAATCATGTTGTTTTTGAGTCCATTATGAGGACAGATATTGACGTCTTTTGGACGGCTATTAATGTTAACTTAAGGACGTTCAAAAGACAAGTTCATGTTACTAGGGATGTTACTACTATTACCAAGGTTACTATCATATTTTACCTCAGTGAGGTCGTCCTCCTCACATTCAGTGAGGTTATCATAAGTCTCAAATTCATTTACTCTGTTATCAACAAGTGAAAACTTGCTATCAGGGTTGATGATGACAATATTGATGTCCTTAACAGCTTGCTTGAGTTGCTGAAATTGGGTGACTCTCCTGTTACTTAATAAATACTTGTGGCAGGTTTTTTTATTTGATTAGTATTGGTGACTTGGTGAGGGAAATAGCCAAAGACCTTGTCACCTTGTTTATGAAGTTTGCCATATAATTTACTATTAAAGTTTCACCACTGGCAGACAACAGATTGATTGGTATTCTGACAGATAGTGAGGTGCACTTTTGTAAGTTTTTGCAGCATGCAGTTTACAAAATTTCCATATAAGGTTTATGACAATCTGGAAACATAATAGAGAGGAGCATACTTGATTCATGAACAAACATTGCCTTGAAGTGGCTGACCTTTGTTGTGAAATGGACTGCAGTCTTCTAAAAATACTCCACATCTTTGATGACTCACTTCCAGTTCTGACCTGCTGCTCAGGCAAGGGCAACTCAGATCAACTTGATGACAGGGTGGTTAAGCCTTTCTATGATGCCATTTGACTGTGGGTGGTACACAGTAGTAAATTCATGAAGAATTTCAAGCTCTTTGGTAAGAGTCTCCATAAGGTGGTTATCAAACTGGGGACCATGATCTGATACTAGATGCTCCATGGGTCCAAGCATGAGTATCCATTCTTTAACAATTTTTTCTCTGATGACCTCAGCAATGGTACTGTCAAGGGGGATGATTTGGGCATGTTTGTTAAAATGATTGATTAGTACCAAGAGGTACTGATATCCCTCATTATCATTTTCTAGGTCCATGTGGACAACTTTGTTTGTGCAATTGGCTGCTTGGCTATGTAGCTTGGCATTTTGTTCTGGAAAATGCCTGGCCCCTTGGAGCAGGCAGTTCGTGCACTTATTGATGACATCTTGAATGGCGGCATGGATACCAATTGTAATGTATCTAGCATTGAATGTATGTTATATATCCAGAAAAACAATTGGCAACAGGACTGAGAGTGTGGTTTGCATTCTTCCGTTTTGTGATGATCTCAGTTAGCACTTTGTTGTGTTGTTGATGTAATTTCCTCTTTGACAAGAATTGGGAGGATAGCTTTTCCATTGCAATCTACAATTATTTTGGGAAGGTGTTCATACTTATTAAGAGGAATGAATCCAAAGGGTGACTTCTTGCCAGGTGGTTTCCTGAGGTCATGCTTGTAACTGGGGAGTGTGGTCCACTAATCCGCATTGATGTGTAGTCTCCCTTGATGATGTTGAATAGAAAAGGTAAAATCATTCAGATACTTGATCCAGTGGGCAGCTATGTTGGATCTGTCCCCAGAAAACTTTTTGAGCAAAGCTAGTGATGAATTGTTGGTTCATTCTATGAAATTACAGCAGATGATAAAAAAGTGGAATTTCTTTAAGCTTTCCACCATGCTAATCCTTGGATTTAGTGGCGAAATAGTTCTGCTCAGCATTCCTGAGTTTTCTGCTAAAATATTGGATGAGGCTCTCAATGCTGTTGATGACCTGACGCACAACTCTGCTGATTGTGACAAAGCTGGCATCACAATCAACTATGAACTCTTTCAAGTAGTCTGGTGTGTTGATGCTAGGAATTTTTCTCAGTTCTGTCTTGATGGAGTCAAGCTCTTCTTGCTCTGCCCATGTCCACTTGAATTCCATGCTGTGCCTCAGCAAGTGCTTGGTTTTATTCACCAGCTCTAGTATGAAGGCGCCATAATAATTCAAAAAGCCCATAAGTCTTTGGATGTCCTTACAAAATTGCAGAGTCTCAATTTGTTCTAGATGGCCTTTCACATCATTGTTGATAGAGATGTGACCAGGCTTGATAACCCTTCTGAGGAAGGTAACATGTGGTTGAAGGAGAGTGCACTTATTTCCATGGACACAGAGGCCAGACTTGTACAAAATACTCAGAGTTCTACCAAGCCTTTCCAAATGCTCAGCAAAGGTGTTGCCAGCCACAAGAATGTCATCCATGTATGCAGTAATTCTTGGATCTAATACATTTGCACAATTCTGAAGCACATGAGTAATGTAGCATTGGAATGTGGTGGGGGTGTTGCAGAGCCCAAAAGACATATACTTCCATTTGAAGAAGCCCTATGTAGTTATGAAGGCAGTCTTCAGGATGTTGGAAGGCTTCATAGGCACCTACCAGTACGCCTTGGAAAGATTGAGGCAAGAAAACAGTTGGTATTGACTGGTATCATACAGGAGATCTTGGATGTGCAGAAGAGGATATGCGTCCTTCATGATTACATCATTCAACTTTCTGAAGTCAATACATAGACAGTACTTGTCACCCTGCCTGATGAAGACAGTGAGCACTGTGTACACGCTGTTGCTGCCTTGTATTATGCCACTCCCTATTAGATCAATTAAAATTCTTTCATATTCCTCTCGGAGGTTTTCCAGTACTCTTCTAACAGGAAGACAGATCAGGCAATCATGCTTAATTTCAATGGCATGTTGTTCACTGATGACTTGATTGATGCTAATCAAGCCATAATTAAAGACTTCATGATGTTGTCAAAGTAAGAGAGTGAGAGATTCACATTCCTGGGGACTGAGATGTGGATGTGTCCTCTCACTAACAGGAGGAATCCTGATGGTTTTGCTTGTTTCCACGAGATCATGAATTGCCATTAGGATAGGCAAGCAAGCAGCAGCTTTCAACTCTATCCAGACTGGGGTTGCAACAATGATTAGGTTAGTAGGATCTATTCAGACCAATGAAATGGAACTGTTTAACAGTGACACAATCTTGCCATCTGAGAGATGCCAAAGATCAGAAGAGAATTTACCTCCAACAAAACACTTTGCTTTGTGCCCAGAGACCATTACGTCACCTATATACTGAGAGTCAGTAGTGACCACCACATGTTGCCAGTGCCAATGATTACTAATTCAGAGAATTTTAACAAAATTTCTTGTTCAGGAATTTTCATGAGTTCCTGCCTGGGCTTGCTTTCACAGATGGAGATCATGTTGCTCCTGTAGTTGATCATATAATAATTCTGCTCAAGACTATATTGTGTGGCAGCAGTTGGTCACAGGTATAGATGTTGATTAAGTCCATGGAGAACAACTCTTGGCAAATGCACAATTCCAGCTTTGGTACATGACCCTTCAATGATATTGTGTTTCAAGAAGCATCCAACAAGTGGGCAGTGGACAGGAGTAATTTGTCCCATGACAAACACAGCTTGGTACAACAAATATCAGTGTCAATAGTGACATTAACTAAACTTCCATTTATATCATGGGGATGACATTAGTACACATTAGTGAAGTGATAACCAAAACATAGTTTAATGGTCTGACAGAATTGCCAAGCAGGTTGGGAGAACACTCTTCACTCACTGGTTTGTCAATGACAAAGCTATCAGTTTTACACAACAGCACTGTCTCTAGTTTTCTAAATGTTTTTCCATTTATTAATTTTCAGATAATTCTTCCAGTTATAACTCTATTATGCTGTCATTCTTGTAATAGGCTTCTTCATCTCTTATGATGTTTTCTGACTTCTTGCACTTTGGTTTTCTATGCCCTTTCTGTGCACAATTGTAACACTTGCCATTTCTTTCTTTTACTTTTGTCATCTTTTTTTGCTTTCTTTAAAAGTTACTACTTTATTGATTTTCTTTACCTGTGTAGTATTTGTAATTTTTTGTTTGTTTTGAGTCTCCAATTTAGTGTTTCTCTGTTCAAAGTGGCTTTCTTATAGATCTTGGAATTATTTTCTAAAGTAGGTTGCATTTTGTCAGCTTTCCTTAGGATTTTTCTGGTTTTTCATCCTATTGCACTTTATCTTGAATTGGTTTCTTTTATTTTCTGGCAATCCCTTGCAAATATGGGAAAATAATTAATATTTTGAATAATGTTCACCTTGCAAAATCAATGTTAATAATTTTTCCTCATGAGACATGTAATTGCCTATGTCATTTTTTTATCATTTTTTATCATATAGAATTATCCTACATTGATTCTTAAAACTCTCAATATCATAGTATTCTAGAAAGTTTCCTGTTAATAATTTGTAGTTCTTTTTTGTTTCTGAATCAAAAAAGTGTTGATAAGCTAGCCCTGCAAAACAGTGGTAATCTTGCTGCTGCCTGCTGTTTCACCTTTCTTTCCATCAGCATTAGTTCAATTATTTGTAACCTCTCTGCACATGTGGAATTATAACTATCAATTTTACCATTAAATTTCAGTAGTGGTGGTTTGCATGGTGTTGTTTCATTGTCATTGTGTTGCATTAGGATTGAAATTTTGAATCTTGGTTTTTCTCTTTCATTGATTTTTTATCATTTTATTATTTCATTCATCATTTTTAGTGGGACTAAGAAATAGTATCCTATCTGCTGGCATGGTTATAATATATCTTAAATTTGCAAAGGATGAAAATGTAATATTTAATTCAGCTGAAAAGAAAAACTAGTTGCCACTAAATTTTGATTATTTGTCAATTAACTAGCATTCAATCCCAGTGTAAGAAAGATGTATTTAAATAGCTTCATAAATAATATTTAGTTGAATATAAAAAATAATTTCGAGGAATTAATCCTATAAATAACCAATCAGACAAACTTAGAATAAGTAACTCAATACTAAACCTAGATATGTTTTCATCTATTTCAACACTGAAGTTATAATTAATGATCAAAGCCAGAATGAATTTGACATTGGCACTTTATATTCTACAGAAATTTCTTCATGTCAGCTATTATTAGGAAATGGTAATTTTTATCTACAAGTAAAAATTCACCCAACTATTGAGTTTTCAAGAATTTATACAGAATTTGTAAGTTGTATTGAAGCTACCCTTAGGCTAACCATTTGTTTTAGATCCAAATTCTTATGGTATAATGGTTATTATATGGTTATAATAAACCTTGTTATACATATGAGGTGCCTATGAGCTCAGATATTTATTACATGTGTGAAGTGATTACTAACTCAATGAACATTTGTAAGGACTTCATCATTTAATGTAGAACCATTCTCTTTCTTCCAAGAACATTGATTGCTCACTGTACTCAGTCAGAGTGTTATGCATTTGTATAAATGTAGGGTTATTTATATGTAAGGGATATAAAAACTAATGCAGTCAGGTTGCACACTTCTCATATTTATTGCTCTGACAATTCATTACAAGGTTATTTTTCTAAATTAATTAAGAACACTGAGAACATCTCATCACACTGAGAGGTTTGGCGAGCCACACTTTGATCTCTGCCAACTGGAAATTGTTAAAAACCAGCTCTTCTCATCTCTTGTTCCATGGCATCACTTCATGTAGCATCAGCTACCAAGTGTCAATGTAGGTTAAATTATTCTTTTAAATTATTGTTCTTCATTATAAGCAGGTAGGGATGCATGTGTGTTAACTAAAATAACTGAATACTGTTTATGTATACCACCATCATAATTCTGCTCCATGATCTGGCTATGGCCTCTGGCTGAGTCTGATCTATGAATAAATCCACTTGTGTTTCCATCACTGGTTGAGTGGTTTCAAGCCTCAGTTCAACAATGTTCTTATGTGTTCCCTATCCTAACTCAGTGCAGTTCTTAATGCTATTTGTAACTGACTTAAACTCAATTTGTAATGTGTGTTCAGAATACTTCACAACCTTGCAATGTCAAGAGCTGCTTAATAATTATTACTTCAGCCATTACCAAAAAATATTGGCTTTCATTACATTAATTAAACTAAGTTACATACTGTCCAAATATTCATACATTTGTTTTCTTCATGTTGATATTGCAATTTGTTCCATTTAGTATTGGGACCTTTCCTCTGCCATTCTTTATTGCACAAATGCTTCATGGCATCAACACTCTTTTTGAATTGATCCCTTTGTTGTTATCATTATATCTGCTGTTATCATCTCTTCTGTTTTCATTCTGTGCATTCTGTAGCTTCATCCAACACTAATCAGAAAAAAAGCTGCAAATGTCGCAGAAGATACTAAGATCAAAAGAAAGTTAATTAAAAAAATATTGAAATCAATTAGTTGCTATAATTTCAGATTAATTTGTAAAATGCAACCAAGAATAAAATATGTGTCAATAAAAAGATAATTGTATCTGTCAATAGAAATACTTTTGACAAAACAATGCTTACATTATTTTATCGCTGCCATCTTGGCAGAAGTTTGAAATTTAAAGAATTTTACTTAGAATTTTATTTTATCTTATTAACAGTTTGATTATTTAATACAATGTCAAGCTAATTGAGCAGTGTTCAGTCATGGTCTGGATACATCACAGGGAACAATTCAAGGGTCTCTGTGCCAGACCACGAAAGTGCACTTAAGTTAGGTATAGGGGTTTTCTCTTGATTAGCCAACTAGCATTTCTCTTCTACATGTATTAGATAACTAACTCTCAACAAATGGTTGGATAACCAAACCTTAGGAATTATCTTAAAATATTTTTAGATCTAAATTAGTGACATATAATTGACCAATATAATGACCTTAAATGTAGTAATTGTAAATGTAGGTTAAGAAGTTGTTCAATTAGAATTTATTTAACCAAGCCAATATATTTTGGTAATGGCTACATATAATATTGAATGGACAACTAGTAACAGTTTCCAGTTGCAAATAGATATAACACTTTTACACAATGGAGATTAAGTCAAGTTGTGTCATGTCTTGAGTAAGCACTGAGCTAATGTAGGGTACACATAAGCTATCTTGATTGAGCTGAGAAGTGGCACTCAAGCACCGGATGGAATGGTGAACTTGGATGTGGAGATCCGCTTTGGGCAGATGCCCACTAGAAGATCATTACAGAGGTTACTGCATGGCTTCNGTTTCATGAATACCATTGGTGTGGTGTATGGACATTCACTAGGTCGTATTATTTTGTTGTTGATTAATTCATTGAGTATCCTGTTATATTCATCCTTAATTTGCTCTGGTACTCACCTTGCTGCCAACTTTATCAGATTGTTTGTTGTTGTAATGATCCTGTGTGTTTTGCAATCACTTGTCCCACACTTATTTCTCCATAATTGAATATCCATTTGTGTTTCTCTAGCACCTCTAGAAGTTGTTGTAATTGTGCTCAGGTGTTAGTATTCCTCTTCAGCCTTTGTCCCTCTGCCCTTGAATCAGCTGTGGGGATTACTTGCTACATTAATGGTTTTCATCCACTTGCCCTTGAGTTGGCAGTGTGGAGTACCTCCTGTTTTCATTTGTAATTCCTCAATTCGACCATACAAACTACTCTGCTCATTGATGTATTCCATTACTCTCCAAAAAGCTTTGATACTCAATTTGACATATTGCCTGAATATTTGTAAATTTGTTTTCTTCACATTGATATTATGATTAGTATTGGGACCTTTCCTCAGATGAAACTAGCCAAGCAGAAACAATGAGTAAATCCATACCTGCAATAACACAGCTAATGTTACAAGGTAACAATAGATTAACAGTGATAAAGCCTTGTAGAGGACTTTACAATTCTCCATTGATATGGTTGCAGCTTTATATCTTCCTCCTGTTCAAAAACTATTGTTGATGGTATTCCTTCTTGCTCTTTGATTTCAATTTCCTCTTCTTGTACTTTTATCATTCTGTCAGCGTAATTTATTACACATCCATTCTTCATCAGGAAATCATCCCCTAGTATAACCTCATAAGGCAATAAGTTGTTATGGGTGTCTATTACTACTAGTGTTTGTTTGAAGGTTGTATTTGCTATTCTAATTTGTATAGCCTTGATCTTGCCTTTTGTATCTATGTACTCCCAGATGCATTAATTAGTCTTTTGCTTGAACATTGTAAATCTCATTTGAACCCCAATTTTGTTTCTCACTCATCCATTATTATCAATTGTTGCTTTCCTTAAAATTCCATTTATCATTATCATTATTGTGTTAATGTTGTCCAAGTATGTCATGATCATTATAGGTGCTTGGTTTTTTAGAGTCAGTGCTCTGACTAGTTTTATGATTCTTCCTCTCTTTGGGAATCCTCTACCAAGCATAGCACTTTATGTCTCTTTCTCTCACTTTCTTTGATTTCCCATCCTTGTTTTTTATGTTGATGAATTTCTCCATCTTCTTTTCCTTGTACATTTTTGTTTTCCCTGTTTGTAGCTATTTCACCATTCTGTCAGTTTCTCCTTATTCCATATTGCTTTCTCATTGATGCAGGCATTATTCTCTATCATTGCCTGTATGTCTACAGCTTTCCTGATCATCTTCTACAACTTGTCATCTACATCAAACTTCATTTCAAATTGCATACAGATGTTCTCTGGCATGCCCTTACAAATGTGAGAAAAAAGATTGTACTTTGAATACGTATTTCCCTCAAGCTAAGTGTCAATAAGCATTCTATCTGTTGGATGTAGTTTCAGATATCATCCATGTTTCACATCTTTGTTGAGTTTAATATGATTTGGTATTGATTTTTGAAACTTTCGTTTTCATAGTAATTTAAGAAATCTCCAATTAGTAATTTATAGACTCATTTTGTATATGCATCCAGAAGCAAGTTATGTTGGGATGCGGCCCCTGTTAAATATAGTGGGAAACTTCCAGCTGCTGCTCTTTGGTTCACTTTCATCTCTGCCATCATAATCTCGAACATTTGCAGCCTTTCCAGAAATGTTGGGTTATAGCTATCCACCTTCCCATTGAAATTTGGCAGAGTTGCCTTACATGGTATTGTGTCATTGTG
>CABFPE010000455.1:394167-405430 GCA_900660155.1 Hofstenia miamia
TAATTGCGACAGCACCTAATGAAATTGTGCATGTAGATCTAGAGAAATTATCACAGGATGATGAGGGATATCAGTATATATAGGCATTGGTTGACAATTTTACAAAATATGCTCATATGATACCATTAGATTCAACAATGGCAAAAATTGTAGCTGACAAGATTATGAAGGAATGGATTTTAAAGTTCAGACCAATGCAAACAATAATATCAGACAGAGGAGTACAATTTTAAAATAAACTGTTTGAAGAAATGGCTAAATTGATGGAAATATTAACTGAAAAAACAATAGCATACCATCCACAGGCAAATAGTGTGGTGGAAAGATTGAATAAAACAATGACTAAATTGATATGAGTTTTAACATCAAGAATTGGAGGCAGAGACTGGAGGGAGGTGGAAATAGTAGAATATTTTTACAATACTTCAGTACACTCAACAATGGGGATGACTCTGTATAAAGCCATGTATGGCAGAGAGGCAGCGACTCAGATGTCAAAGCAATGCCATATATACTCCGAAAAACCAGATAATTACTACATCAGGAAAATTAAAGATCAGATAACTGGGATTCATGAAGCAATGTGTCACAATACGAAAAAGTCTGCAATAAGATAGGAAAGAAATTTCAACAAAAAGATATATGGCGAACCACACAGGGTAGGGGACAAGGTTTATGCTTATACTCTAATGAGAACACATGACGTGAATCAAGTGAGAAAACTTAAAACACAGTGGTCAGGGCCATTCACAATCACACAAACACTACCCAATAATAACTATAAACTTAATGACGGGAGAATATTACAATTTCAAAATTTAAAACAAGCAACTGTAGATATGGAGCAAGTAATGCTTGATAAATATGCAGAATTTAAAATCATACAAGTTGATGATGGCATATATGCTGAGATGGACGAGCTGGACAGTGCATATGAAGAAGAATTCCAAGAGGAATATAGACATGAGAGAGGGGAACTGGAAGTCAAAAGGAGAATAATGCCCCAGAGGGCAGTAAAAAATAAAACGAGATATGACCCTGAAATATGGGATATTAATTTAGGGAAAGTGAAACAAATGATACAACGATCACTGATGAAAACAAGGAGAATACAAAGGAAGAAGATTCCACAACCTGATCGTCAACTTAAGGACGTGAGGATGGAGGAAATGTTGACGAGTTCTACTACTAAAACTAGGTCTCTGCAATCTGATTGCCAATTTAATGGCATGATGATGGAGAGTTCCTCACCTAGTAACAAGAGATGACAAATGAGAAGACGAGCTCCACAATCTGATTACCAATTAAAGGGTATGACAATGGAGCATATGACGCCAACAAATAAGAGAAGAAGAATACGAATGAAGTCTCCTCAATCTGATTACTGATTAAAGGGTATGAGGATGGAGATAATGGCAGGAAGATCACCCTCTACCAAATGTCAATTAAAGGGCAGGCAGGTAAATGAGGGCCATCAGCATGACACTGATTGCCAATTAAAGGGCGTGAGGTTGGAAATACCAAATTATGCACACTCCCCTTCAACATCCAGTAGTACACAATGCCAATTAAAGGGCAAAGAGGAAACAGCATCAACAAGTACTCAATGCCAATTAAAAGGCAAAGAGGAAACAGCATTAATAAACATGAAAGATTGGGAAACACAGCTAATAAGTGATGACTCCAACATGGGTACATCAGAGATATCATCAACAAGTTTGCTCCCTACGACAACAAGCTCAGGAATATTCTCATACCAACAAACATCTACCACAACAAAATAATTGAGGTCAGAAGAGAGAGAAAGTCAAATGACTAAGATAGGGAAGGAAAGGATTCACCCCTATTTTATAGCTAACAGAAAGATGAGATACAACTCATATGACAATTTGTCACCAGAAACGAGGCGACTGATAAGAGGAAGTACCTCCACAAAGCAGAATGAAAGTTACACAATCCTGATAGTAATTGACAAGAATAATCGTCCCACATGTAATACGATAATAGCATACACAGCAATTCAACAGACCCTACTTTAACCCTTTAGCGTCCGTTAAAAAAAATCATTTTTTTCTAATCATGTGAAATTGATGATATATTACAAAACATTACATTATATGTAATTTGAAGCATAAATAACATCAATTGACATGTTTGGGAGTCCACAGGTGATAATTATTATTACAGAGGTAATCAGGGTTGATCCTGGTGCCAGGTCTTAAAACAAGCCACGCACAGGGGTGGCTTGCCTGGACAACCTGAACAGACATAATGCGTGTTGCTGCGCTTATCGTGCTTGAGGCACTCACGGCATCTCTTTCTTGGCCTTTCCACTTTGTCTGTAGAAGGCAGGCACTCAGGGAAATGGAAAGGGATGTCAGCTTGCTGTGGAGGAGGCTTTTAAGGCGCAGTTGTCGACCATGCCCAGGCTCTGATTCCACTTCTGTGAAATAGATAATGGCCTTCTTGGTGAAGTCTTCAAACTTCATTCTGTTGTTTCTTTCCCTTTTATAGAGCACATATGCATTCAAAAATCTATTTGATTTTCTAACACATTACAATATTTAAATTTGGCTCTGTTTTATTATTATAATATTAAATAAATTTTAGTTTACTAAAAGAAATCGAAATATTTATTCAATAGATTGTACAAGAGAGAAATAAGTATGCTACAATACGCTCAATCTCTTCACTAATATTTATTCTGGTACAGCATAGGAGCTCTCTCAACCTCCACGGCATAGGAGCCAGCTCAACCAATCACAGCTCTCTTACTACCAAACACCCAAATTGAATTGAAGAAGTTTGCACAAATAGCTGAACATTGATTTATATGTGTTTCCTTGCCACTATAGTGTTTATAGAATGCAATAATTAACATTAGAGTAATGACTCATATGTGAGTCATGGCGATATGGGCTTGACTCACATATGAGTCTTGGCATCTAAAGGGTTAAGAGCACAGTACACATCATGTTTGACGAACAATTCACTTTAAAAGACGTACAGAAATTAATGAAAAATAGAGAAAGAATTATAGCAGAGTGTGAACAGGTGAACTTGGACAAAAAGCATTTAACAGTGGTATACTTTGTGAAAAATAGCGAAATTGCATCAAAGAAACTTCAGACAAACATAGAGGAAACACTAAAGGTGGCTAAAAAGTATAAAACAAGAGTTATAATAGTGGTTACTCAAAAAGAAGAAGAAATTCCGAGATTCATTAGAGAGATAGAAATAAATTTAGACAACCTGTTCACGTTGAACAGTGGAACACTTAAAATATCTGAGCTCATAAAGATGGACCTACAAATTAATGAAATGGCTCCAGTGGAAAGGATCATGGTGGAACCAAAGATCGCGATTGATATGTACTACCAAACAAGAACAATGGAATTGTTAGGGATGAATGAAAATTTAGAAGAAACCAGCAATATCTTTCTCAAATGTAGTTTGAATCAGACGCCTGCAGATTTAGAGAAAATAGCAAAAGTATGTTCAGAGATCAAAGCAGACAAACTGATTCACGAAGAATGGCCTATGATCAACATAAGATCACCAACAAAGAAATACCACAAATGCATAGAAGCAATGTTGTATGAAATTAAATGGGCATAAAAAATGGAAGCCAAACGAAATTTCAAAACTCAAATGTTCAAAGAAATTAATGCACCTGAGATCAGGGCCAGAACAGTGATATGGATACGAGCGATTGCATTAACAAGTAATGAAAAATTAGTACTGCCTATGATGAGGAAAGAGTGGAGACAAGTAGCCAGGCAAAAGAAATACGAAATAGTTATTGCATCTATTCCCACAAATATAAAACAGTGGCTGTTGCCTTTATCACCCACGAAAAAAGTGCAGCAAAGATTTGAAAAACACTTTACAAGACTTTTGACACAACAACATACATTGGGAAGACTGAGTGTGATAGAACTTGCTAATAAAACAGGCATTTGTCCAAGTGAAATTGATATACTAACCGATGAAACCAAAAAGTATATGTGGGGAGCAACTTCCAATACAAAATTATGAGCATTTAAATGTCAACCCTGACTTACAACACGTAATCTAATGAGAAGAGAACATGCAGAGACACTACAAACAATAAAGTTAGTAGAAGAAAAGAATGTACATGAGGTGATAATGAAGGAAATAAGAAAATATTTAAAAGATTATCCCCAATGTGTGTACACTAAAGTCATAAAACGATCAGAGACAATGAGAAAGGAAGGGAAAAATTGTCCTATTGAAATTATTGAAATGGTAAGCAAAAGTAAAGAAGAAATGGAAATCAAGGAAAGATTACTACAATCCACAAACATTGCTCTGACTCCTAATACTCAAAGAGTAATTGATAAAGTCAATTTAGAAAAATGGGGCGAGCAAGAACCAAGCAAGCTTTCGTGGATGGATGCTGATGATGAAAGATTATTGGTAGAAATTACAGTTCGAAGAGAACGTATGAACAATATAGTGCAAAGAATTTTCAGTGAGGTATATGAACGTGAAACAAAATCGTTATTCAAACTATTGTGCACAGAGGGGATCACACAGAAGGAAATTGATGAAATGTTGCAACCACAGAATCAAATAGCAGTAGACATCGAATGTATCACCTCAAAAATGGTAATAAAACCAGATGAAGAATGGATTAACAGACACATTTTGGGAGAACATTAAGAAAGCCAAGAGCAACTATCCAGCTACATTTGGTATGGCGACGACTGTGGAGATGCAAGGTACATATAAAGCTATAGAAGAAAAGACTATGACAATGCTTTTGAAATGTAAGCCACCGCCAATAATTTTCATACCAATGTTGCTACCAACATGGAGATTGAAAGACAAAAAGGCAGCCAAAGCAATGTGGCATGAAGAAAGCACCTATGTTAACAACCAACAAGCAGCAGAGAAGATCGTGAATGATGAGTGATATGGAAAATCTAAAGAGACCTTATTAAAAAATGACAACAAAGAGAGAATTTTCATAGAAGGACAAGTGACACCATATGATCTGTAAAGTGAAGGAGAACTGATACACAAGCAAATACAGAAAGTCCGAAGCGAAATTGAGAAGTGATCCACCCAAACAGTAATATTGTTCTCAGGAATAAATGACATTGTGTGGGGAGAGTTATGGAGTTCGCAATATTGTTACTATGATGTAATGCGACGTGTGGAAATTATAACTATGGTGAGACTGGGGAAAAATGAACCAGAAAACATCAGTGAAGAAGAAGTTATAGAAAATATAAGTGCTTTTTGCAATGAAGCATGGTACATGGAGAACGAGTAGTCATTCTTATTTAGCTACGCTGGAGGGGGAGTGTGGCATAATCCATCAAGATATCATGTGCGGTCAAGATGAGAGAAAGAATGGTTGGATCTAAGACTAAAAATATTATAATGATTATAACAATTAAAATGTAAACACTTGATATGATTGATTATTTGATTTTGTAGATTGTTTTGTGCAGTTATATTTAAATTATGCTTGACAGTATTTGACAAAACAATAGATGGCCAAACATCATACTCTAATTAATGCTGACACTGTGTAATTATCAGCAGAACTGTAAAGCAAGGGAAAACTGTAAACAAGATTGATTAAACAGGTACTAGTCGAGTATTTCCTTATTTATTATGAAGTGCTATAAATATATTTGAAATGTTAAGATTACTGATGAACAAACTTAGTTTGGAATTACTTTTCTCTTGTCAGGTTATTTTATATTCTTATGGAAAGCTAAACGTTCAAGCACTGGGGGTAATTGTATGGTGGTTCCTACATCCACTTAAAGGTATGCTGGAGCAGCCTCCTAATAGCTATTCAACATGGGGAGGGCAACAGCTGTAGTTACCTTTCAGTGCTTTTAGGTTGTGGATAGGTATAGGGGCTTTACACAGTTATAGCTTTCCTATTTTCCATTGCTTGTCAGTTATTAAGATTACTATTTTTATGCTCTACATGATTCCTTCCTCATCAATGAATTTTAGTCAGTCATGGTTTTATCTTACCAATGGTGATTTAGTATTAGATTTATTTAGATCATGTTTTTATATTACGTTTATTATTGATTCATTATTAGAATTAAGTTGCTCATTGTTTCCTATCGTAGACCTTTGGCTGATTTATGCAAATACTTTCTTGCCAGTGGCATTGATTGTTTACATGTACAAAGGGCTATCATGTATTACTATATCTGTAGGGCTATTATATGTAAAGCTTGATAACAAGCTCAAGCATCCCAGTTGCTGGCATCGATTATCTTTACTAATTCATAATAACAAAGACAATGAATGCACTAAATTCTCAAGTAGTTACAAGTTCCCTCACACTGAGTTCATTATTCCTGTCTTCCATTGATCACTCTTACCTAAATGAGTTGTTGTTAGTTGAGCAGTTAGATAAACTTTTGTGTATTAAATTAAGTTAATCAAACAAACACTCAATGGGAAAGAGAGAATTAGGAGATTGTCAAGCTCACTTATCATATTAACTAAGAAAAGTAATAAGTTACTCTGAATTAATTGCAAAACATGGATTGGCATGATTCTACATTATCTCTTTTTCATATTTGATTGTGTGCATTTTCCAATGTTAGGGCTGTAATTTAATGTCTTCTGTTAGTTTGAATAGCATGTCTTTCTCTTGGTGTGCTTTGTTGATTTTGATTTCTTCTTCTTCAACTCTTATTGTCCTAATTCCATAATTTATTACGCATCTATTTTTTGATAGGAAGTCGTCTCCCAGTATGATTTCATAGGGTAGTAGGTTTCTGTGAGTGTCTACTACAATTAGTGATTGTTCAAATGTTTTGTTTGCTATTCTTATTCTCACTGCCTCCAGTGTTCCTTTTGTGTCTATGTATTCACCTGATGCATTTATTTGTCAGTTGTGCGATTTTGACAGCTCATCTTTTATGAATCCCAATTTTGTTGTGCATTCATCTGTGATTATTGATTTGACTGCACCTGTGTTGATTGTAGCTTTAATCATTACGGCGTTTATCACAACTGCAATTGTGTTAAAATTGTGTAGATTTGTTAAGATCATAACTGGTGCACAGTTGTTTGGAGTTGGCGCTCTTTCTAGTTTTCTGACTCTTTGTTAATTTCAGTTTCCTTGATGTCTGAGGTAGTTTCATAGTCTGAATGTATTAAGTCTTCATCTTCAAAATATCCTTCTCCTTCTTCTATAATATTTATAGATTTTTTGCATTCAGTTTTTCTGTGTCCTTTCTGGCCACAGTTGTAGCAGTGGACGTCTTGTTTTTTAAGTTCACGATGTTTTTGTTGGTGCTTGATCCTTTAATTTCCAATTTGTTAAGTTTTGGCTGTTCCAGGTTAGTTTTTCATAAATTCTCGAGTTGTTTTCTAGCATTACCTGGATGTTGACTGCTTTTCTTATCATCTTTTCCAGTTTATTGTCCACATCACATTTTATTTCAAATTGCTGCCTTATGTTTTCTGGTAATCCTTTGGTTATATGCGAAAATAAATCGTATTTGGAGTAATACCCTCCTCTAGAGCTCAGAGTTAGTAGTTGCTCCACTTGTGACATGTAGTTTCTGATGTTGAACTTCCTCATTTTTGTTCTATTTAATATCAGTCTATATTGGTTTTTAAAGCTTTCATTTCAATTGTATTTGATGAAATTTCCCGTTAGTTGCTTGTAATTCCTCTTTGTTTCTGCATCAAGCATTAGTTAATGTTGGTGTGCGGCTCCTGCTAGGTAGAGTGGTAGTCTTGCTGCTGCTGAGGTTTGGTCTACTTGTATTTCTTTCATTGTTAACTCAAAAAGTTCTAGCCATTCTTCAAATGTTGCAGAATAACTGTCTATTTTTCCTGTGAATTTTTGAATTTGTGCTTTGCAGGGTGTTGGCTCATTCTCCTTCTCCATCAGTATTGTTTTATTGTGTGATGGTTTTTGGGGGGTTTCCAATGTTTCAGTGGAAATTCATTTTTTAACCTCCTGAGTTATTTCGTGAATTATTTTTCTTTCTCTTCTTCTTCTTTGGTTGAGAAGTTTTGTAGTTTTTCGTAATTATTTTTTCATTGTCTTTTAGGAGCTTCTAGATTAGCTTCTGGCTCCTCTGATATTAGTATGTCTTCCATTCTAATTGGTTTTATCATTTGCTTGACGGGTTCCAAGAGATTTATTAATCGAAGCTGGTCTTTTAATTGTTTGAGCTCTAGCTACTTCTAATTTGGTACACATGGTTTCCCATTTTTCGTTTTGGTCTACTACTCTTTGATTTGTTTTGACTAGTTTTTGCATAAGTAATTCGATTTGGAATTGGAAAATGTTTCTTTGCTCTTCTAGTCATTGGCTCATATCCTGTTTTAGTTCGTCTATGACGTCTTCTCTGTCTTTTTGATTTTTTCGAAATTTTCTTCCAAGATTGAGATTTGGTTTTTCAGTGCAGCTTCATTCTCGGCATTTCTTCTTAGTGTTTGGAGGATTTCAATTGAGTTCAGTTTGTCCTGTAGGGGTACTGTTTGCATTTCAAAATCTTGGGGGGATAGGGATTTGAGCAACTGTGTTCTCAATGACGTTGATGGGGTAGTTTGGTTCTTTTTTTATTCTTTTTTTTGGCCATGATGAGTTTGATTGTGACGATTGTTTTTCTGTTGTGAGGTGATTTTAGTATTGTGTTTCACCTAGAATCTTTTACATTTTTAGTTTTCACTCCAATAATCCAAGAAAAAAAAATTCGTATGTTCGGGTGTATTTAAATCCTCCATTGTGGCACTACAGCTAATCCAGAGTAGGAAACCACACAGAGAGAGAGAGATCTAACCATTCATTCCAATGTCACACTGGAGTACATCTCCTAGCATGTAACTTTCACAAAATCCTACGATTTAACACCACATAAGTTAGAGAACAACATAAGTTAGAGAACAATAAAGAATTAATAAGCATGCAGCTGTAACACTTTCATGGTAACGTGTTTGATGTAGAACAAACAACTATCTTGACTACATCACTGAAATTCCTGATGTCAATAGGACATTTGGCGTCCTGTCATGGTCGCCATGTAGAATCATCACCCATGCTTCAGATGTGTATCAACTCAGAGCTATTTTGAGATATGAGGTTACAGTTTCTAACAAGCAAGGTAATGTCTGTCTCGATCAACTTTTGTTGTCTCATGTACACGTTTCTATCTTTCCATCCTAAACTATATTTAGAATCCATATGATATTAGAACAACATGTAACAGCCACTATTTAGGTAACTACATGAGAGAGACTCCAGTTTACAGTGGGCGCACTGCCCACTTTCTCTTCTCATTAGATTACGTGTTGTTAACCATGGTTGCTGTTTTAACGCTTTCAGTTTTGTATTTGAAGTAGCTCCCCACATAAATTTCTTTGTTTCATTATTCAATATGTCTAATTCTGTGGGATATATTCCTGTCTTGTTGGCAAGTTCTACAATACTCAGTCTGCCTTGTGTATGTTGTTGTGTTAGCAATCACATATAATACTTTTCAAACTTCTGTTGAACCTTCTTAGTCAGTGATAGTGATAAAATTTGCACATATTGTAACAACCACTGCTTTACATTCACCAGTATTGGAGCTATAGCTATCTCATGCCTTTTATTCTTTGCCATACTTTTCCATTCTTTTCTCCTGATTAGCAAGACTAACCTTTCATTGTTTGTTAAAGTTATACTTAGTATCCATATTGATGTCCACGCTCTTATGTGAGATGCATTAATTTCTTCAAAAATCAAATTTCTGAAATTTCATTTGGAATCCATCTTGTATGCTTTTCTAATCTCCAGTAATGCCATTTCCACTGTTTTGTGATAAGTTTTTATAGGTGATTTTATATCAATCATAGGCCATTCTTCATGTACAGGTTTTTCAGTTTTCATTTTTTTCCACACATCCATAATGTTTTTCAAATGCTCAGGCATCTGATTCATACTGCACTTCACATACAGATTTCCTGTTTCTTCTAAATTATCTTTCATTCCAAGCATCTCCATTGTTCTTACTTGGTAATACATATCTATTGCTATTTTTGGCTCACCATCACTCTTTTTGCTAGCGCAATAGTATTTATCTGCAAATCTATTTTGATCATTTCTGATATCACTTTGCCACTTTTATTCATTATGAAAATGTTCTCCAATTTTTCTTCCAGATTCTGTAAAAACTCATGTATTTCCTCTCTTCTTTGAGTTCTCACTATTACTATTACCTTTGTTTTGTGTTCTTTAGCCATTTTCAACATTTCTTCTGTATGTATTTCAAGGTTCTTAGAGGCCATCTCTGTTTGTTTAATGAAGTATATCACTGTTAAGTGCTCTCTGTCCAAATTAACTTGTTCACATTTCTCAATCAGCTTGTTTTTATTTTTAATCAATTTCTGCACATCCTTTAGTGTGAATTTTTCTTCAAAAGTTATGTGCACCATACTTTTGAAGTATGGTTGATTGAACTCTTCTTTCATATCTCTGGAATATGCTACAATTGCATTGCATACTGGCCTATTTTGTTTATCAATTACTATGGGGATTGCTGATGATTCTGTTTCTTTTGTTGATGAATTTTGTTGTAAGAATCTTTTCATTTCTGGTGACAAATTATCTTGTGAGTTGTACCGAATTTTTCTGTTTGTGATGAAGTATGGGTGGATTTTATTTTTTCCGATTTTTGTCATTCTACTTTCTCACTCCTCTGATCTTGACGGCTTTGATTTTGTTGATGTTTGTCTATGCAAGAATGGTTGTGAACTGCTGCTCTGAAGTGTCCATCTCTCATTCTTCACTGATATCCTGAATATCTGGGTCAACGTATTGACCACAGACTTTAGTAGCTGCTGCCTTTAATTGCAGATGAGGACTTATTCACATAGCTTTATACTCTCTGCCCTTTAATTGACTTCGAGTTCTGCTGGATGTGGGGGAGTGTTCCATTCAAGATTCCGATTTCTGTTCCAACATAACACTCTTTAAATGACGATCAGTATCACGTTTTGGTGTCATTGTAACATCCTCCACCTGGCGTATTTGCATCGTGTATCATTGTTGATGATTCTCACTCAGTAAATTGCAGGTGAGGAGTTACTAAGTTATTGAACTGCCAAACTTTTCCTTTCTTGTTAACTAGTTAAGTTAATCAAATAATAATTATCACTATTTAGGTGATGGAGCCATGTGACGTTTCCTCTTTAGTTCTTCCATGGGCTACTGCCCGAAGCCGATCACCACAACACAATTCCTCTTCTTCATTAA
>CABFPE010000455.1:618293-629030 GCA_900660155.1 Hofstenia miamia
GAACAGAGGGAAGAAAGAAGCTTATGAGCATCACCTCACAGAAATGGAGGAAGAAGAGGAAGAGGAGAAAAGAAAGATCATTAATGAGATAACAAGAGTGATGACAAATCAACTCACAATTAGTTAACAAATAAATAGACAAAAGAAACCAGTCTATAAATATTCCATGCTGCCAGAAAATAGTCAAAATGACACAATACCATGTAAGGCAACTCTGACAAAATTTAATGGCAAAGTGGACAGCTACAACTCACATTTCTGTAATGGCTACAAATGTTTGAGATTATGATGGTGGAGAGGATGGTGAACCAAAGGGCAGCAGCCACAAGGTTCCCACTATATCTAACAGGGGCTGCCTCTCAACACTATTTGCTCCTGGATGCAGACACAAAACAAGACTACAAATTGCTAATTCAAGATTTTTTAGATTACTACAAAAATGAAAGTTTCAAAAATCAACATCAAATCATATTAATTCAACAAAGATGCAAAAGACAGATGACATCCAAAACTATATCCAACAGATAGAATGATTATTGACACTCAGTTCAAGAGGAAGCACATATTCAAAGTATGATCTCATATCTCACATTTGCAAGGCATGCCAGCAAACATCTGTACACAACTTGAAATCAAGTGTGATGTAGATGACAAGTTGGAGAAAATCATCAGGAAAGCTGTAGACATACAGGCAACAATAGAGAATAATGACTGCATCTACAAAAAGCAATATGGAATAAAGAAAAACTAACAGAATGGCGAAATAGCTACAAACCACAAACAGGGAACACCAAAATGTACAAAGAAAAGAACGTGGAGAAATTTATCAACATAAGAAATAAGGATGGGAAATCATAGAAAGTAAGAGAAAGAGATGTAAAGTGCTATGCTTGTTGACAGAAGGGGCACAGAAACAATGAATGTAGAAAGCAAATTGATATGATCAGAGAGGAAGAAGCATATTTTGAGGATGAGGAAATAATCAAATCTGAATCAGAATTGTTAGAGGATCCCCAAACAGATTAAGAATCAGAAAACTAGCCAGAGCACCATCTCAGAAAAACTGAACACCTATAATGATCATGATGAACCTGCACAACATTAACATGCTAACAATAATAATAAATGGGATTTTAATGAAAGCAACATTCAATATGGGAGCAGCAACATTGATAATAACAGATGAGTGCATGACAAAATTGGGATTTTAATGCAAAGACTTACAATGTTCAAGCAAAAGTCTTATCAAAACATGCAGGGAGTACATAGTCACAAAAGGTAAGATCAAGGCAGTACAGATTAGCATAGCAAACACCACCTTCAAGCAAACACTAGTAATAATAGACACCCAAAACAAGTTACTGCCTTATGAGGTGGTACCAGGGGAAGATTTCCTGCCTTATGAGGTGGTACCAGGGGAAGATTTCCTGATAAAATATTGATGTGTAATAAATTATGCTGACAGAATGATCATAGTGCAAAAAGAGGAAATCAAAATCAAAGAGCAAGAAGGAAAACCATCAATGATAGTCTTTGAACTAGAAGAAGATATACAACTGCAACCATATCAATGGATGATGCATAGAGTGCAAACAGAAGAAATGATAAGGGCAGATATAATGATTTATAACATCAAAAGGATGAATTCAAAGTTAGTGCGTAATAAAGAATGGCAGAGGAAAGGTCCCAATACTAAATGAAATGAATTTTAATATCAAGTATCAATTCTATTTGGAGAGCAATGGAAGACATTGATGAGCAGAGTAGTTTGTATGGTCGACTTAAAGACTTACAAATGAAAACAGTAGGTACTCCACACAGCTGACTCAAGGTCAAGTGGACGAAAACCATCAATGTAGCGAGTACTTCCCAGAGCTGAATTGAGGGCAGAGGGTCAAAAGCCAAAAAGGGAGACCAGTACAAGATACCAGAACTGTTGGAAGAGGAATACCAACATTTGAGTGGAGCACAACTTCAAGATGTACTAGTGTAACATCCTCCACCTGGCCTATTCATACAGTGTATTATCGTTAATAACTATCACTCTGTAAATGGTGGGTGGGGATTTACTGATTTAGTAAACTGCCAGACGTTTCTCCTCTGTTTAACTGGTTAGGTTAATTGAGTATTAATCATCATTGTTTAGGTAACAAAGCTGTGTGACGTTTCCTCATTGAATCATCTGTGGGCTACTGCCTGAAGCCGATCTCCACACCACAGTTCTCCTCCTTCATGAATGATTGACAAAGTCCACCACACCATCTCAGCTCAATGGGAATTAATTATGTGTACCTTACATTAGCTCAGTGCATGTACTCACGTCAAGATGTAAATGACTTAACTCAACTTTGTAAAGTGTTTTTTGGATTGAATAAGTAAAGCAACCGGGCATTGACACTAACTGCAGTTATCTAATGTTAAAATAGCCATTACCATAAAATTACTGGCTTTAAAAAATAATAAATATGTTGCAGTTTCCTATACTTACATTTAATAGCAATACATGTTAAGTCATTTATTTGGTCGATTATAGTCAAGTCTCCTACTATTAGTAATAGATAAATATCCCTAGGGTTTGGCTATCCAGCCGTTTCAAGCATCTATTTAAATGTACATGTATAGATTGATAGTCAGACTAAGCAAGAATAAAAAAACTCCTATCCATAACATAAGTGCTGTTTCATGACTGGCACAAGGACCCTTTGAAACACTCTCATGATGGAATCCAGCTACTACTTGACACAACTTGCTTAGCTGAACATTTTATTAAATATCAAACCAGATAAATGAAGAATGAAAATAAAATAAACTCCAAAGAATTTATTGTTCATCAATTTTCCTCTAAATACATAAAAGAAGAACTAGCAATGTTGCAATCATTGAGCACGCCCAACTACAAAGAAACATTTATACTAGTCTGTGACACCAGCAATGTAGCAATAGGAGCAATGCTTGGACAACTAAAGGATGGCAAGGAGGTAAACATACAATTCTTTAGTTGCAAGTTGAAATCAAGCAAAGAGAACTATTGGTAAACAAAATTAGAGATGCTGGCAATGATTGAGAGCATCAAGAAATTTAGGCACTTCTTAATAGGCCTGCAATTCAGAATCTGTACTGACAACAGCAGATTGGCATGGCTCAAGAAGTTTTCAGGTGACAAATCAGGAATAGTGTTGAGATGGATTGAATAACTAAACAAATTCACTTTCATGATCAAACACCAAAGAGGAACACTGCATATGAACGCCTACTTTTGGACCACACTTCCTGAGTATCAGAGAGATGCAACCAAGGAGGACTGATACAAAAAGCAGTTTCAATTTCTACCACACACAGAGTACACACTGCCAGAAATGAATGTTGATAAGAAGAAACAAGCAGTGCTACCAATTGCAGTAAAGTAGGAAATATCAGAGTCAGTGATTATAGAAAAACAGAAAAATGACGTGATATTAAGCAAAATCACAAAGAAGTTACAGGAACCAAGTGCAAAATTATCAAAGTTAACTGTGAGCTACTATGAGAGGGATAGATAGAAGAGGAACAGGAACAGACGTCTAAATGTGGAAGGACAAAACAATAGGATTGCAATACCAGAGTACTATAAATGCAAACTAGTAAGGAAGGTTCATGAGAAGGGCCACTTGGGCATCACGCAAGCAAAGAACATGTTCAATGCAAGAAAGAATTGATCCTGAAGTTCAGGCCAATGGAGACGATAATCACTGATAAGGGGCCACAATTTGAAAGCAACCTGTTCCAAGAGATGGCACACTTACTGGAATTCATAAGCAAAAGAATAACAGCATACCATCCACAGGCAAACAGCACAGAGGAGAGACTGAATAGACCTGAGTCACAACTTCAAGAATAGGAGGTCGCAAATGGAGAGAAGTATATGAAATGATCATGTATTTTTACAATGCGTCCATACATTCAACAACTGGGATAACACCATTTAAAGCCATTTTCAGAAGAGAGGCAGAACACCATTATCAATGAAATACTTCACCTATAGCAGAAAGTTGGACAACCAATACATGGATCAAATAAGGAATCAGATAACAGTGATACATGAGTTGATGTGTCAATATGAAGAAATTGGCAGTGAGACAGCAGCACAACTACAATAAGAAAATTTACAGTCACACACATAAACTAGGTGACACAGTTTATGCATTCACACCTATGAAATTAACAGACACAAACCAGGTCAGAAAGTTAAAAACAGTTTGGTCAGGTCCACATAAAATAACACAAGTAATACCAAATAATGAGTACACATTTGATAATGATTGATCACTGCAATTCCAAAACCTAAAACAGATATCAAAGAATTAATATTAGATAAAAATGCAGAGTTCAAAATAAGTCGCATTAATGGTAATGAGATTGTATATGATATGAGTGAATTAAATAGTCTACCAGAGGAAGGCTTCAACAAAGAATTTGAAGCAAATATCAGTAATGAGGATATACAAAGGAGAGTGCTGCCAAGGCGTGCAGCAAGAAATACATATATATATGACCCTTAAATATGGGATATAAATATATTGTCTGGATTTTAGCAAAATTGAACAAGATGCAACAGCCATTGAGGAAGTGAGTGAGCCAAATTTAAAGACCCAAGGAGATGACAACGTCAAACCCACAAAGAAGAATACGAAGATCTTGAACAGGACGTCCAATGGAAGACAGAAGGAATGAGAACCCACCAATGAATAATCAGAGGCGCAGAGTGAGAAGGCATCTGAGTAGTCCCCAATGCTGATTCAAGGGCAGGGAGACAAAAAGACATAATGCCTCTCCCACTGGAGATCTGCACCACTGATTCAAGGGCAAGCAGAGAACGAGTGATCATCCCAGAGATCTGCAAAGCTAATTTGAGAGCACGCAGAGAACTGTTGAAATGCAGCACAACTTTCCCTCCAGTCCACCTTGCTCATTCAAGGGCAGTGTGACCATTGAAGTTCCAGGTTCTTCTTGCTATGATTTATTTATGGATTCTAAACATGTTTGCTCATGGCTTTATTCGTTTACAGTTAATAGATCACAAAGACTTTTGTACAAGGACACTATCTGTAAACCTATTGAAATTGCTCTTAGATCTTCACAAGGCACAGTTGGTGGTCCAAACATTTATTCAATTGCAAGTGATTCGTTAAGATGTAGTGAGAACAATTGCTTTATTGTAAAATATTCTGATGATTCCACGGTTGGAGTACCTTGTGTCAAGAATCCAAGTGAAAATCAAAAACTANGTCTAAGTATATTTGTTGTGTTTGTAATATTTTATATTTTAATTTTTTCCGAAACTTGGTTAGTGTTTTTACCAATGTCTAAAAATTTTAAACGTTTTTATTACAATGGATTGTGACCTGTTTTTGTTTAACTATGTTTAATATTTTCCACATGAATTAATGAAATAGTTTTTAAAATATTTTGTTTGTTTAGAAATGAGAATATTGTTTACGTAAATGAAACTATGTGTTTTTTGAAAATAAGGTGAGGTCATCTTGAAAAAAATTCCCGAAAGCGAGTTAAATGTACTTGCAAATTATGAAAAAAAGAATTATTGGTTGAAAAACCATTATATGATAAACGTGTTACAATGAATTTTGACAAATGCGGTTTTGAAAGTTTTCCCAAACTATACTGTACATGTAATCAACCAAACTTGTGGAATGTAATGTGTTATAATGTTGTATATATTAACATGGTGTAATGCAAACAATTGTGATATTAACAAAGTGAAATTAGTCATGCCAAAGCTGTAAAAATGGCCCGTGATATTATCAAAGTGAAATTACTCATACCAAAAAGTGGGCCTAACATGTAAATGAAAATCAATTAAAAGCATTACTAATTGAAATCCATTAGTAGACATACTTAAAAATATCTGACATCACTGAAAATCCATTAGCGGAAATGTCAATCAACTGATGAGTCAAGTAGAATGACTCACTAATTAACACTCATCAATATCACAGAGGTCAAAATGTCAGTTTGTGACTTCTCCTATGTTTATCCTACACTACTAAGCGTTAAGCCTGAAATATGGTAGTTATTATTAGTGGGCTGCAAAATTCTAAATTCAGTTTTATCTTCATTTATAAGCAACCTGTGCATCCTGAAATGCGTACATAATTTATTACAATTTAAAGCTATAGATTCAACTACCATATGCATGGATTTATTATGGCTGAATATACATGTATCATCGGCCTATTGAATTATATTACAATCAGTTGTCATGTGCATGTTTATACATTTATACTGAAAAGAAGTGGATGAAGGGTGTTCCTTAAGGAACATCATTATTAACAAGTAGCCAATCTCAAAAAACATCGCTCATCCTTACAATCTGGTATCTATGCTTTAAATAACTAGTTATCAAATTTTTGCTATAATTAGAAGATCCCATATATGATAATTTTTCTATAAGTATGCTATGATTAATAGAATCAAAATTTTTAGAAGGGTTTAAGTAAGCATTAATAGCTACGAATTTATTTGTAACCAAGTACTTCATATCTTTGGGTGAAATCAATTGAACATTTGGTTGCAAAATTGAATCATTAAACAAAGTTTTAGTTTCAAACGTGATGGATATATAAACTCATTTTTGAAAAATGCAGAATGTCTCATTTTGATGAAAAATAAAAAAACAATACACAAAGCTTGGATTTCAAACAGGATGGATCATTGAACTTATTTTTTAGTAATATTGAAAGACGTTTTTATTTTTTATTATTAAGTTTTTTTTTAATATTTTTGTTATTAGCACAACTTGTACTTAGTTCGTGCAAATGAAATGTTTAAATGTTTAAATGTTTAAATGTTTAAATCTCTAATTCTATGTAGTTTTGAAAAGTGCACCATTAGNTTTTTTTTTATATTTTTGTTATTAGCACAACTTGTACTTAGTTCGTGCAAATAAAATGTTTAAATGTTTAAATGTTTAAATGTTTAAATGAAAGTGGGCAAAGAACAGTGCGTATATGAAAGTGATTCCAGGCTAACATATCAATGGAACCCACAACTGGTCAATTGCTGAAAGCACCAACTGTGAGCTGATTTGAGGGCAACTGAGTTGAAACCCTAAGCATGGACTCACTTGACAGTGAGCAGTGCAACAGTAGACTGCTATGGATTACACAGCTACATGCCCCCTCTGAAAGCACATCTGAAAGAATAGTGTGCTCAAAAGATAGAGAGAAAAGGATGTTGAAAATAGATGGGGAAACCCTGCACCCCTACTTTATGGGAACAATGAAAATAAGAACAAATGCATACCAGAAACTGTCACTGGAAATGAAGAGTCACATTTTGAAAGATAGCAAAGACAGAGGGCAGTAATTTACCTTTAATACTAGATGCACAGAAAAGAGTGGTGGTAAACACGATTTGAAGCTATCAAAGAGAACTAGATGAAATGGTAGAACAACCATATATGCAAAACACAATTCATGTAACCTTTGATAACAACTTCACATTAGAAACAGCATACATAGAACAGATCACAAAGATACCAGAAATTAACATCAACAAAGACAATCTAACAATCATTCACATCCTAAAATAAAAAGAATATATCAAAAATTTGGAAAAACAATTAGTTCAAATTTTAAGAATGGCAAGAGTGCAGGGCATAAGAGTAGTAATCATCAGAAGAATGAAGATTACAGAACTACTACCATTCCTGAGAGAACTACAGATACAGTTGAAAAACATGTTATTCAAAATCAAAAGTCGTGGAATTAATTTGCCTAGACTTACAAATCAATTACTGGGTAGCCTATTGCAGACTAATGGTAGACCAGTGTATAGCCATTTATTTATTTAAACAGGTAAAAACAATAGAAATGATAGCACATGCAGAGGGCATAGAAAATGTGAATACACTAATCATCAAGTGCAGCCTCACAGAAAGGCAGGAACACATAAAGAGAATACAAGAAATATGGAATGAAATGAAGCTACAGAAGATGACAAAAGAAGAATGGCCAGAGATACATATTGAGGCCCCATCAAGAAAATACCATAAGACAGATGAGGTAGCACAGTTGGAAATCAACAGAACATATGAATTAAATTCAACAAAAGATTTCAAAAATATGTTATTTGAAGAAAAGAACGCCCTGGAGATCAGATTCATAAGATCAGAATGGATTTAAAGCAATATTCATGACACAGGAACAGGAATTGATGCTACCAATTTCCTAGCAGGACGCCACAAGTTAGTGAAGTCAAAGAGATACAAGATATCTTTATACCCAGTGAACATGCAAACAAAAAATTGGTTTCTGAAAGGGCATGTTGAGAAGTCGACATCCCCAGACAAAATCAAGAAACCAATGCAAGAAATCGAAAAGTTCATCAGTAGATTAATAGTCAACAAAAGCCCACTAGGAAGAATGTCAATGGTGGACAAAGCAAATAGAATGGGGAAGAAATAACAGTATTTGATGAACCCATGAGAAAATACATGTGGGGTGCCACATCCGAAATGCAACTAAGACAGGTCGAGACAGAACCCTGGATAACAACAAAGAAAATCATTAAACAAAAATTCGTAGATACCAAATAAATCATAAACATGATGAAAAACAAAGAGATCCAACAAATGTTAGAACTGGCCATGAACAGATATGAAAAAGAGAGCCCTCATTGCACATGTGTGAAAATTATCAAGAGTGTGGAAATGATGCAAAGGGGAGGGATAATAGAACTGGTGGAAGTCTGTGAAATGACAAAAAAACAAAAAAAGAGATGTTGGAGGAGGAAGAATTGTTAACATCAACACAACTAATACTATCACTGAAGACACAGCAATAAATAGACAGGATAAATATAGAGAAATGGGGAGCCTCCACACCAGAAAACTTGATTGAATGGATTGACATGAATGATTAGAGATGCTTAGTTGAAATAAAAATAACTAAGGAAAGAGAAAAAATTTGCTCTAGGAATTACCAATACATGAAGGAGGAGCAAACAGTAGCATCAATGAAATTGATGTTCACAGAAATATTCAAAAAACCAAATTAGAAGAGATGCTAAAATCATGCAATCAGCTAGCATAAGACATAGAATGCATTACATCCAAATTTGAAGTGAACAACATGATCAAAATGAGAATGTGCATGAGAGGCTTAATGCAAATATTCTGGGAAGCACAAAAAGAAAGTAAGATGAATTACCCAGCACCAATGGGACTGGCAACAGAGCCGACGAGGTCACAAGACTATAGAGAGATAGAGCAACAAATAAGAACCAAAATCCTCCTATGCACCCCACCACAAATAGTATCTATCCTGATGGTACACCCATGATGGAGGATACCAAAAAACGTTAAAATTGCCAATATGTTCTAACATGAATACAAGACTTATGTGAATACAGAGAAAGATGCAAAAGCAATGGTTGAGCAAGACGATTACAGAAAGACAAAAGATATACTAATAAAAAATGATAACAAAGAAAGGGTATACATTGAGGGTGTGATAACTCCTTACCAACTGTACACTCAGGGAAAACCAATACATAAACAGTTGAAAGAATTGCAAGAGGAAATAAACAAACAAACAACAAAGGCGATCATGCTGTTTTCAGGAGTAAAGAATATAGTGTTGTTGGACTTATGGGACAAAGAGTACTGCTTTTATGATGTCACAAAAAGAGTAGAGATAGTAACAATGATAGGACTAAACAAGAACGATCTGATGACAATAACAGAAGAGCAAGTGAGAGAAAACATAAGCTTCTTTTACAAGGATGTGGCAAAGACAAGGAGCCTCAAGAGGATTTTCACGTTCTTTTACCTGAACACAATGGTACATTACATTAATGATAGCAATAAAAGGAATCCATCTATATAAGAAATTCTATGAGATCTTCTCAGAGAAAATGAATGAACTTAGAGATTAAACCAATATCAGAAAATATTAAAGAGGCTAAATTCCTTTGATACCACAGCACAGTAACAATGGAGGCAGTACTAAGAAGAACCAAACAACTGGAATTTGGGACAAGTGGGAGTTATTCCCAAGTGGAAATGATAATTAAAAATCAGATGAGTTAGTCCATGGAGAACGTGCAGTGCTAAAAATACTGCAAGTTGAGGAGGGTGTGTAGCATAATCCAAAGCATAATGCTGCCAATGAAGAAAAAAGATCAGATGATTAGTCAAAACTAAGATCAAATTATGATTATTAAATAGAAAAACAATTTAAGTTTAATTATCAGATTATCTTTATAAATGCAATTAAGTAGTAATATAGCAAATTAGTAATTGTTGTTGAATTAGACCAAACAAAGGGGGGCAAACTCACTTCCATTATTTTTAGCAATTTTTGGCAGACAGTACAAATTTGAATTTCAAATGACAGTTACTTTTTGAAAGTTAACTATAAATATGTGAGTGATCATTTTGGAAATTGTTGAAGTAAATTCTTCAAAAATCTTATCTTTAGATTTTATATTGGTTTTCTTATTCATACAGAATGTCAAGCTAAACAGTATATGCAGTAGTAGTGGTTTGGGAACACATCAGGAGTGACTTGAGGGTTCTTGATCCAAACCATGAGCCTGCATTTATGTTAGGAATATGAGTAGGAGTTTTTCTCTGTTTAGCTGGCTACTGATTCTATTGTTTACATGTATCTAACAATTAATATTGGCAAAAGGGCTTGATAGCCTAACATAGGTTATACATATTTTATAATATAGACT
>CABFPE010000456.1:19523-35589 GCA_900660155.1 Hofstenia miamia
GGTAAGGTCGTTTATTCAGTCGATTATAGTCAAGTCTCCTACTATTAAGAATAAATATATTCCTAGGGTTCGACTACCCAGTTGTTTCAAGCATCTATTATTTTCATACATGTATTGATTGATAGTCAGACTGGGAAAAAAAAAAAAAACCCTAACCGTAACTTAAGTGGGGTTTCCTGACTGGCAAAAGGACCCTTGGAATTGATCCCGGTGATGGACTCCAGCCACTACTAGACACAACTTTCCTAGCTGTACATTTTATTAAATAATCAAACCAGATAAAGTAGAAATGAAAATTAAATAAACTCCGAAGAATTTATTGTTCATCAAAATTATGGTTGAACAAAGCTATTTATAAAATTTCTACAAAAAGTACCTGCTGATTTTAAATTTCAAATGATTCGTCTGACAATATGGCTGTTCATACGTAAGAGTTAGTTTGCTCAATTTAATTTGTCAATTGTTTCTTGATCGGCTAACAAGTTTTCTCATTTTGAACAATATTAAATCTTAGTTGCATTGTACAAAAATAACTAAAGATCATTAACTAAATTTTTACAATTAATTTCAATTAATAATAATCATTCGACGTTATTCAGCTTTGGTTGCCTTTTTGGATGATGCTACAATAAATCTATGCAGGTATAGTACTTATTTTTACTGGCTTCATATATGATATATTTTATCCTTGGAAGTGGATATGCATCTTTCTTTGTGATATTGTTTATTTTGCAAAAGTCTATGCACAACCTGTACTTGTTTCCTTGTTTCACAAAGACAGTTGGTGCAGCATACAGGCTTTCACTAGGTCTTATTATTTTATTGTCTATCAATTCATTGAGAATAGTACTGTAATTTTCTTTCAAATTCTCTGGTACTCTTCTGCATGGTAGTCTTATTGGTTCTTTGTTGGTTGTTATAATTTTATGTGTTTCTCCTACTGCTTTTCCAACACTTATTTCTCCAAAATTGAATATTTTAGCATGTTTCTGTAGAATTTCTATCAATTTTTCCCTTTCTTCCTTGTTCAGATGCTTGTATTGCATTTCATCAATCTCTGGTATTTGATATTCCTTGTCTTCTTCTACTATGTTAATTGTTTTATTTACTGTCGTTTTTTCTGTCTTAACTTTCTTCCCTTTTATTTTAAGAGTATCCTTTTTTATGTTGACTGTATGGTTCATCACATTCAATATTGGTATAGTACTCTTGCCTTTCTTCACTATACACAAGCTTGAAGGAATTGATAGCTTCTTCATATTAATTCCTTTTTGATCATATATCATGATTTCCACAGTTAGCTCATTTTCCATTTGTATCTGACACATTTTCCAATTATTTGGCAAAATCCTTACATCCTCACTTAATTGAAATTTTATTACTTCTGTGTCTTCTTCCTCTTCTTCGTGGGTTGTGATTACTTCCTCCTGTACTGATATTGTTTATTCATATAGTCAATGATACACTTGTTGTTCATTAGAAAATCATTTCCTAATATTACTTCATAAGGTAATGAGTTGTTTTTGGTATCTATTACTGTAAACGTCTGTGAAAACATTGTATTTGCTATTTGAATTGGTACCTTAAATAATTTACCTTTAACATCAATATAATCTCCTGATGCATTTATCAGCCTACTCTTTTCTCTTTGTATATTTTGTCTTTTGAATCCTATCTTCAAAGCAAACTCATCAGTAATAATTGATATTACTGCTCCCATATCTATGGTTGCTTTGACCATTACACCATTAATTACAACTGTGATTGTATTTGTTTTGATCAGATCTGTTACAATTAGAATGGGTGTGCAGTTTATCAGAGGTGGCGCTCCTTCTAGTTTAAAGTATCACTTTCTGTTTCTTAAACCTTTTCTTCTTCTCCATCATCCTCTAATAAATCTTTGTTGTTGAAATATGTTTCTTCATCTTCAATGAAATTGACTTGTTGTTTACAATATTTCTTTGTGTGGCCTTTCTTACTGCACATTTGACATTTCCAATCCTTCCTATTTATCCTATTTATCATGCTGTCTTTCAATTTTATTCATATAATCTCATCTTTAGGTTTTCTGACCTCTTCTTTTCCTGTTGTCTTGCTGTTTTTATGTATCAGGCAATGTTGTTGCCTTTATTATTGTTGATTTTTCATTTATGCAAGCATTGTTCTCCATAGTAACTTGTATAGCTAATCCTTTCCTTATCATTCTTTCTAACAAATCATCAGTGTCACATTTTATTTCCAACTGCTCTTGAATTGGTTCTGGAAGTCCCTTACAAATGTGTGAAAACAAGTCATATTTTGAATATGTTTGCTTTCTAGAACTTAACTTTAACAGTCTCTCCACCTGAGACATGTAATTCTGTAAATCCTCTCTTTTATTCATTTTCATCCCATTCAGTAACATATGATATTGGCTTTTAAAGCACTCATCATCATAATACTGTTGGTATTCTCCTACCAATTTTTTATAGTTTATTTTTCTCTCAATATCCAACACCAAATAATGCTGATAAGCTGCGCCCCCAGGTATAGAGGGAATCTTGCTGCCACTTGTCTTTGTGTCACCTTTTGCTCTTTCATGCTCATTTCAAACATTTGGACACATTCATTAAACATTGGTGAATAGCTATCAACCCTTCCCATGAATTTAGGAAGAATTGCTTTACATGCCAGTGTGTCTCCATCTTCCTCCTCTGACAGTATAGTTTCCTCAAATATAGGCTTTAAGTCTCTGCATTTTTTACAATTCTCTTTCATCTGTTTTGTTATGTTGGTCACTAATTTTTCTACAAATTCTTCTTCCATTTCACAGTTTTTGTACATTTCTTTCTGTGTCTCTCTTGCTGGTATTGCTTCATTTAATTTTTCTGGCTTCTCCATTATTGTTGTTTCTATTATTTTGCCATTCCCTTTTTCTTTATTTTGTTTTCTTCATTAGTTAATACTATTAGTCTAATTTTGTCCTTCAAGTTATCAATCTCTATTTGCTTTGAGATATTTTCTTCTCTGAGATTCATGTTTTCCTCATGCATCTGACCCATTAACTTTTGCAACCTTTTGCTTTGTGTTTTAATTTCCTTATTTGCTTCTGTTAATTTTTCAATTTGTTTCTGGAACACATTTCTTTGTTCAGTTAATCTTTTGCTTGTATCTTGAATAATTTCCTCAATATCCCTATCTTTTTCAGCATTCACTACTTCCACCTCAAACATCTGTTGTGATAATTTTTCAATCTGTATTGTCCTTTTGTTACTGTTGTTTTCAATTATTTTAGTAAGTTCAGATATAAAAAATTTTCTTGTGCTGGTTGCAGTACTAATTCTGCTGAGGATGTCTTGCTTCCAGGGGACATTGTCACATCTTCTGGGGTTTTTTGGTTTTGTGTCTTAGCTTTAGTTCTTTGTTTTTTCCTTGAATTTACCATTTTCATTGATAGCTGGGAGTAATCATTTACTGGTTCCCTTCTAACATTTTTCTTGTGCCTATTTTAAGGGTTACATTCACTACTCTTTTCTTTATTTCTTTTGTTTTAAAATTCTGGTTTTTAACTGTATTTTTAATAAGGTTTTCTTCATAATTTGAGACAACACAACTATCTTTACTTGATTATGTTAATCCCTATTTCCAGCTTTGATTGGATTTCTTTCTTCTTAACTAATCATCTTTGCATACTAATTCTAGGTTTTCCTTGTTTTTTGAAGTATTTTAGGATTTTCTTTAAATTCCCATTGGTTTACTCTTCTGCCAGGCATATTGCTATGTAGAATCTTGCCAATACAGTTATTACGAATTTTTAAGAGTAACTAACTACTTTTCAGGGCATATGTGATGGTTGAAGTTTGACAGACTCCTCTTTCTCTTAACTAATTGAATGTGTAGTGAATAACCAAAATTAATCTGCATCAGCTTGCCTGAATGCTTAACTAATCACAGTTTATTTAGATTGAGAGGACTAGATGGAAGACAGGGTTGAAACCCAATGCTGTGCTATGCACTTGCCAAGACATCTTCAGTGGTAACAACTCCAGCCTTTACTTGAACTCCACAGAGGAAACCAGTTGGTGAATCAGTGTGTGGAAGTTTAACTCAGTGATAATGGGTGTGTGTGATAACTTAATAATTTAGTGCATTGATTGTTCTTATTATTATGACTAAGTAAATAAAAGGAAGTAATGCAACCATGGTGCTTTAACTTGTTATCATTCCTTACATAAAATAGCCCTACAGATATAGTAATACATGCTAGCCCTCTGTACATGTGAACAATCAATGCTGTTGGCAAGAAAGTTACTTCAGACTTCAGTTGATGTTCAACTACAATAATAGACATTAGATAAATCATATTTGTCATTGGTAAAATCAACATGTAGAGCAACTTAAGTATAATCATAATAATCTGAGAGCAATGAGTGATAGGAAAGCTATAATGGATAAAAATCCCTATTCATAACCTATAAGCACATCAAGAAATCTACAGCTACTGCCCTCACCACCATTGAATAGCTGATTGTGAGGCTGCTCCAGAATTCCTTTAAATGTATTCAGGGACCACCATACAATTACTCTAGTGTTTGAACATTTAGCTTTCCATGTAAATATAAAATAACCTGACAAAAAGTAATGAAGTAAATCCAAATAAAATTTGTTCATCAATCATTCTAACATTCAGTGTATATTTATAGCACATTTTAAGTAAATAATCAAACACTTGACTAGTACCTGTTGATTGAGTCTTGTTTACCATTTTCCCGCACAATTCAAGTTCTGCTTTTAATTACACAACTTCAGCATTAATTAGTGTACACTTTTTGGCCATCTTAGGTTTTGTCAAATACTGTTGAGTTAATTTAGGTATCAAACTGCTTAAAATATTTTAAAATAATCTATCATAACCATGTGTATTACAATTTAATCAATATTACAATTTAGTCTTAGTTACTTCCATCTTTTTTCTCACTTTGGCCACACATGGCTTCTAATGGATTATGCCACAATATGGCTTTGGCATGATGCCATGTGAATTAGTCACTGCAGGAAATGTATTTCTTAGTGAATGGTTTTTGTTGTTCTTTATTAAACTGGTGAACTACCAATGTTCTTTCTGCTAGAATGCAGGTTGCTCTCTACAACAGTAGCCTCCTCAACATTCTAAATTAACTATTGAGTTTCTCAGTACCACTTGAGTAGTTAGAGCACCCCGCAATGCTACATGGTGACCCTGACATGATACTGAACAATTTGGAGTGTCAATTGAACTCTCTACTCTATTCTGTTGAAGTGTGCAGGTGAATTGATGTTTGGAGATGTACTCATGAAACTTGTGTGCTTACTGAGGTGGTCATCTGATTTCACCTGGTGATTGTGACATGATATGGAACAGTCACTTGTTGTTTTCTTACCATATTTGGTTTTGTTCTTTCTCTTTGGTTTGTGCCAGCTGGGATAGTTGTTTCCCTTGGCCATGAAACAACTTCACTACCAACTGATGCATAACTTTACCTCTCATGTAATTTTACACTGCAAATCTGTACTATGAAGCTATCACCAAGCTTTGACGTTATTTTTACTTGTTCTTGATTATTACTTTGTTGTTGTCTCATTCTTCTAGAATTTAGATTTATTACCATACCCTACACTGTGCTGCTTACTGGAAACAGCTTTTCATTTCTCTGAACTCAGTTGGAGTTTTCTCTCAATTTGTTGGAATTGTTTTTCTGAATTTTCTCACAGTTTTTCTTGTTATTGAAATAATGGATTTCACTAGTTTTTCTTGTAATGGGACTCCCACTCAAGGTTCCCCTTGTGTGAGCACTGGTGGCAAAGATGCTGCCCCTTTCTCTGATGGAATTAATTTGTTAGTTGATTTATCTTCTCCTACTTATGTTACTCAGTCACTGCCCATGACTTTTCAGATGTCACCTCTAGATCCTTTTTGCCTTTTGTCACCACCTTCCCCAGAGCCTCAACCAACCAAGGTCAAGCAATTTAGAACAGCCCTCACTTAGCAAAACAATCAACATCTTTCTTGTGAACAACACATTGACTCATTGCAAGTTGAGATGCAACAACAAGCCACTGAAGTTTGGCAGAGAAAGAAACATTTAATTGATTCAATTACTGCATTGGAAATTCAAATCCATAGTTTGTCAACTTCTCTGTCCACATTTCCTCTGCCTCAGAGCAATCCTCCTTGCTCTGCACCCTCTCTGCCTAGACATTCTGAATGTGTAACTCAAGATGTCCTAAAAGAAGATTTGGATGCCTTTTCCAAACAGCTTTCCAATCATGTTTCACAAATGATTTCAGCACCCCTTCCTTGTGACCCAGTTGTACCTACCACTACTCCATTGATGCCACAATTTGTTACTCCAGTCACTTCATTTACAACTGGAGCTCCCACTTTTATGCAATCTGCCTTACTTATGTTTCTACTTTGGCCACTTTTGCCACTCCAAGCCCATATGTTTGGAGTGTGACCATTTTGCCTCCAGCTCCAGTCAACACCTGTGTCACCCCCACAGTATTGACTTCAACTCTGCTCCCACAGTTGAATAATTCTGCTGTGTCTGCAATGGCATGTGGGCCACATTTTACTCAGTCAATTTTGCCTATGACTGCTGTTGGAAATGAAATTGCTAATTTATTTAATCAACATTCCATGCTACCCAAATTGACAAAATGTCTCAATCCTTTGAAGAGTGGATCTTTCTTTTTGAACTAACAATGAAGCAGTATCATGCCACTCAAGATGCTGCTGTAGCTCAATTTCCTACATATTTACAAGGTCTCACATATAATCAATATATGATGCTAGACAGAGATGTCAAAACAAACTATCAACTACTAATTGGTAACTTTGAGGACCACTACAATGCTCCTCATATAAAACATCAGTACAAGACACTGCTCTGTGATCCTTCATTCAAAAAGGGAGATGATGTCCACACTTACATCACTCAAGTCAAAAGACTTTTCCACCTGAGCAAGCTGCACCTGAATATTCAAAGCAGGATTTGTTCTCATACATTTGTTGGGGCTTTCTGCCAAATATCTGTATTTGCCTCAAACTAAAGTGTGACCCTGAAGATGAGCTTAATCTGATTATCAAAAAAGCCATCAGCATTGTCTACATGCTCCATAATACCACTCACATCAATAAAGATGTTGGAGAACTCCAAATGGGTCACTCAACTCAGAAACCTCCTGCTTTACAGAGTGCTACTGCTCTGAAACCAAAAATTGAATTCAAGCAAACTTGTTGTTATCACTGTGGTCAGAAAGGCCACACCAAACTTTAATGCCACACTGTGATTCATCTAGTTGCTAACAGCAATGGTTTTGTGATCAAAGAACCAGAGACAGAAGAGTGATCTTCTCCTGATCTACTGGTCAATTCTGTTAATGCTTTAAACTAGCTGGAGCACCACCTCCTATAAAACATGTGCATGTTGTTTTGGTTGTTACCTCACTACTCCATACTAATGTCATCCTGATGGATATCAATGGAATCTTAGTTAATGGTATCATCAACACTGGAGCCTCAGCCTCCATTATTAGCAATTCTTATTGCATCAAACTGTGCTTGTCAAGGGACAAATTACTCCCATCCACTGGCCACTTATTGGATGCCTTGGGAAATACCATATCTTTGAAGGGTCATGTACTAAACCTGACACTACGCATTCACCAAGAGTTGTTCTCTGTAGACTTAATTGTCATCAATACCTGTGATCAGCCACTGATTTACAACATAATCTTGGGCAAAGACTTCCTCAAGCAGAACTCCTGCATAATTGATTATGGGAGCAACTTGATCTCCATCTGCAAAAGTGAGCCCAAGCAGGAACTCACCACTGTTCCAGAACAAGAGATCTTGTTAAGGTTTACTGAACCAGTGATAGTTGAGCCATGGCACTGGTGATGCATGGCAGTCACTACTGACTCCCAGTACATAGGTGATGTCATGATATCAGGATACAAAGGAAAGTGCTTTGCTGGAATTAACTTCTCTCCTGATCTCTTCCACATCTCTAATGGCAAGACATATGTTTCCATATTAAATAGTTCCACCTCATTTTTCCAAATGGACCCCACCAAGTTAATTATTGTTAGAACTCCAGTCCAGCTAGAGTTGAAAGTTGCTGCTTGTCTGCCTGTCTTAATTGCACTCCACAACCTTGTGGAACCAAGTGACACTGTCTGGATTCCTCCAGTTGATCAAGGGACACATCCACACCTTAGTACCCAAGAATGAGAATCTCTCTCTTGTTTACTGCAACACCATCATCAAGTTTTCAATTACAGCTCAATCAGTATTGGTCAGGCCATTGGCAAACAGCATGCCATCACGATCAATCATGATAGCCCTATTAATTTTCCCATTCAACAAGTACCAGAGAACCTCTGAGAAGAATATGAGAGAATTCTAAGTGACTTGATAGAGAGTGGAATTATACAAGGCAGCAACAGCTTGTATACAGTGCCTACTGTCTTCATCTGGCAAGGTGACATATACTGCCTGTGCATTGACTTCAGGAAGCTGAGTGATAAAACAATCAAAGGCATGTATCTTCTCCCACACATTGAAGATTTCTTATATGATGCAAGTCACTACCAGTTGTTTTCTTGCCTTGACTTGTGTAAGGCATACTGGCAGGTGCCCATGAAGCCCACCAACATCTTGAAGACCACCTTCATTACTCTGTATGGCCTCTTTGAGTGGAAGTACAGCACCCCTGCCACATTCCAATGCAATGGAAATAAGTGTGCTCTCCTTCAGCCACATGTTACCTTTTTAGAAAGTCATTGAACCTGGTCACATCTCTATTAAGAATGATGCAAAAGACCACTTAGAGAGAATCAAGACTCCATTATCTTGTAAGGACATCCAATGACTTATGGGTTTCTTAAACTACTATGGTGCCTTTATACCAGAGCTGGCAAATAAGACCAAGCACATTTCCAACTTGCTATGGCACAGTGTGGAGTTTAACTGGACATGGACAGAGCAAGAAGAACTTGTCTCTGTCAAGTTAGAACTAAGGAAAATACCAAGCTTCAATACTCCTGACTAATCAAAAGAGTTTAACATTGATTGCAACACCATCTTGGTCACAATCAGCAAAGTCTTGAGCCAAGTCATCAATGGAACTTAAAGCCTGATCCAGTATTTCAGTAGAAAACTCAGAAATGCTGAGCAGAACTATGGCACCACTAAATCTGAAATTTTAGGACCTGTGGAGAGTCTGAAGAAATTCTGCTTCTTCATCCTTGGTCATACCTTCACTGTGTGAACCAACAATTCTGTGCTAGCATGGCTTAAGAAGTTTTCCAGGGAGAAGTCCAACATAGTTGCCTGATGGATTAAGTACTTAAACAATTCCACTTTTTCAATTCAACATCATCTGGAGAGATTGCACATCAATGCTGATTATTGGCCCACACTCCCCAGTTATGAGCATGACCTCAGAAAGCTGCCAGGTGAGAATATGTCCTTCAGGTTAATCCCTCTCAATGAGTATGAGCGCCTTCCTGAGATCAGCACTGATCAGCATGGTAAAGCTATCCTCCCAATTCTCATTAAAGAGAATATCACTGAGGCAGAAATATTATCACATCAGCAGCACAATAAATTGCTATCTGAAATTATGGCTAAACTTAAGAACACTAATTACTTGCTTAGTCCTGTTGCTATTCATTACTTCTGGCAATACAATTGGTAACAAACAGATGCTGGTCTGCTATATGCCAAGATTCAGAGTAACCAACTAGCAGTCCCCAAGTATTTTTGGCGGGAGTTTGTCTGCAAGATCCACAAAAGGGGCCATTTAGGCATCATTCAGACAAAGCATACTTTTAATGCTCAATACATTACCATCAGTATCTGAGCCACCATTCAGGATGTTATTAACAAGTGTACAACCTGCCTGCTACAAGGGGCCAGTCATTTTCCAGAACAGAGAGCTGAGCTCCACAGCTTAGCTGCTGAATGTACAAACAAAGTTGTCCACATGGACTTGGAAAAACTCTCTCATGATGACAAAGGGTATTAGTACTTCTTAGTACTGATAGATCATTTTACTAAGTATGCCCAACTCATTCCTCTTGATAGTTCCACTGCCAAGGTTATTGGAGAAAAAGTTGTCAAAGAGTGGATACTCAAGCTTGGGCCTATGGAGCACCTAGTATCTGATCACAATCCCCAGTTTGATAACCAACTGATGGAGAACCTTACCAAGGAGCTTGAGATTCTCCATGAGTTCACAACTGCATACCATCTGCTGTCAAATAGCATTGAATGGCTCAACTGTACTGTTATCAAGTTAACTTGAGTTGCCCTTGCCCAAGTGGTGGGCAAGAATTGGAAGCAAGTCATTGAAGCTGTGGAGTATTTTTATAACACCTCAGTTCACTCCACAACTAAGGTCAGCCTGTTCAAGGCCATGTTTGGCCACAAAGTGTGCTAATTATTACTCTCAAAACTTGGATATCCTTCCTTGGAACAACACTAATGCTATGATTCTCCTGCAGGATGCACAAGCTCTTACTCTACTAGATTTTGTAGAGTTGGTCAATTGAAAATAGCCTAGTTTGGGGGAGGAGGCATGTGGCATCACCTCACCCTTGTGAGAGCAAAACACTTCTACATTAATCTTCCAAAATTTGTAATTGTTAATTGTACACTAATTATGTAGCATCACCCAAAGAAGAATAGCTGCAAACAGAAGATTAACATTGAACAATTACAGTGATTAAATATAATCAGAAATATGATTGTAAAATTTAGTTAATTATTCTATTCATTTTGTAAGATGCAACCAAGTCACAATATTGTGCAAATTAAGAGAAACACATTAGCTGATTAAGTAATATTTGACAAATTGCAACAAGCAAAATTATGCTTACGTAAGAACAGCCATATTGGCAGAAGATTTATTTGAAATTCAAAATCAGCAGGTACTTTACAATTTTTAAATAAATAGCTTTGAATTTAAAGAGAAATTTGATGAACAATAAATTCTTCGGAGTTTATTTTATTTTTCATTCTTCATTTATCTGGTTTGATATTTAATAAAATGTGCAGCTAAGCAAGTTGTGTTGAGTAGTGGCTGGATTCCATCATGGGATCAATTCAAAGGGTCCTTGTGCCAGTCATGAAACCACACTTATGTTATGGTTAGGAGTTTTTCGATTCTTGCTTAGTCTGACTATCGATCTATACATGTATGAAATAATAGATGCTTGAAACGACTGGATAGTCGAACCCTAGGAATATATCTATTCTTAATAGTAGGAGACTTGACTATAATCGACCAAATAAATGACCTTACATGTATCACTATTAAATGTAAGTATAGGAAACTGCAATCTATTACTTAAATTACTAAGCCAGTAGTTTTACGGTAATGGCTACTTTAATATTATGTAAATGCAGTTAGTGTCAATGCCCGGTTGCTTTACTTAATCAAATCAACAAACACTTTACAAAATTGAGTTTAAGTCAGTTACAACTTGACATGAGTACACGCACTGAGCTAAAATAAGGTACACATAATTAGTCATTGTTGAGCTGAGATGGTGCAGTGGATTCAGTCAATTGTTCATGAAGGAGAGGAACTGTGATGTGGAGATCAGCTTTGGGCAGTAGCCCACAGAAGAGAAGAAGAGGAAACGTCACATGGCTTCGTCACCTAAACAGTGATAATTAGTACTCAATTAACCTAACTAGTTAACAACAGAGGAAAAGTTTGGCGGTTCAATAACTTAGTAACTCCTCACCCACAATTTACTGAGTGATAGTTATTAACAATAACACATGGTGCAAATAAGCCAGGTGGAGGATGTTACAATTACATTTTATATTTTGAATTTCCCTTGCTTTGGCATCATGTCAGATTTGACAAACTGAACTATTTTAAATATTTGAAATATTGTGTGCAGTTATGCTTATTTTGCTACTGTAGAAAAGGTTACATGAGGAACCTGTTTTTGTTTTTTTGCTATATGGTACAAATTCTTTAGTTTTTGTTGACAGATTACCTGCTTTTATGTTATAAATATTCAATGTTTGTTAGATTTCATTCAATAAAATTCAGTTTACCTTGTTATTTTGCTACTTTTATATTTTTGAAAAATGCTTTTCTACATTTCTCAGAGTGCTGACCTAGGTGCCTTGTGGTGGTACAACTTTGCAAGTTCATTCCATCAGCACACTGGAAGGTATAGGTATAGGGCTTTTGCACTAGCTCTTCATGTCATTACTTATTAAATTCTTTTGCTATCACCTAAATTGCATGAGCTAAGAAAGCACTGAGTGTAGGTTTCTACTTGCACATAGGGCACACTATGCCCCCAAGAACTTATAGGTTTTTTCTCTCTCTCCAGTAACTAAGGGCTCTAGTCTAATCTGATGCTTTCTGTGAGGTTCTCTGTAACAGGTTTGCAGAGTGTGGCACACCCTTCCTTTTACTTGATCTCCCATATTATTCTAACTCTTAGTTGTAAGTTCACTGTGTTATCAGATTTGGGTTGATTATAATAATGTGACATCAGCAAATCATGCTGCAAAGACACCAGATTTCATGCTGATGCTACACTAGTTAAAGGATGGTAATTGACCAGCTTGCCCTTCAAATGGGTGTCCTATGACGATGCATTTGAAAAATTAGAAACACATATTTTAATAAAAGATAAAGTCACAATAATAACATAACAAAGCATAATCCAAAGAAGTTGCTGCTAATGAAGAAAGAAGAACAAATGATTAGTCAAAACTAAGATCAAATGATTATTTAGAAAAACAATTTAAGTTTAATTATCAGAAATTATCTTTGTAAAAATGCAACCAAGAAATAATATAGCAAATTAGTTGAAATTAAAAAAATAATTGAGGCAGTTATGCTACATTCATTTTGCATTATTTTGAATTTTTGTTTTAAATTCGAACAACAGGTACTTTTTCAAGTTAACTATAATTAGAGTGTAAATCAATTTGGAAATTGTTGAAGTAAATTCTTCGAAAATCTTATTCTTAGATTTTATATTGGTTTGATTATTTAATACAGAATGTCAAGCTAAATGGTAAATGCAGTAGTAGTGGTTTGGAAACATATTGGGAGTGACTTGAGGGTCCTTGATCCAAACCATGAACCTGCATTTATGTTAGGTGTATGAATAGGAGTTTTTCTCCATTTAGCTGGCTATTGATTTGATCATTTGCATTTAATCAATAATGAATATCAACTTCTACTAGAAAGCATACTATGGCAGGAGGAGTTGATTATTAAACTGTAGCTTCAGTAAATCTAACTTCAAATCAAAATCCTCAATAGATATGAGATTAGGACTGCTCACTGATTTCATACCAATGTCACAATATATTCCAATGACATCAGAGTTAGACAACCTTACATTGCCAGATTGTCAAAGTGCACAATTACCACATCAGATAAGCCCAAAAAGGTCACAATCTCACAATGATTTTTAAAATATTCAAGAATTATAATTTAATTTAAGGCACTTTATATTGTTTTCTTCATTTGTTTTAGTGATTTCTTTGTATTTTTTAAATAGTTTTTCAAGAATTCATCTCCATTTTGCTAAATTACTAAAATACAAAAGGGAGCTCATTTTTGGTAATTGCTATGATTTTAAAAAATACTTAAGAATTAAATTATAATTGCAAAAATAAATATAGGAAGCAATTAATAATGCATTAAGTTGCATTATAATTCTTAAATATTTTAAAAAAATCATCATAATTCCCAAATATTAGTTCCCTTCATATTTTAGTAATTTATTGAAAGGGAGATGAATTCAAGAAACACTATTTAAAAATATAAAGAAATCACAGTAAGAAATGAATAAAACAACTAAGAATGCATTAAATTTAATTATTATTCCTAAATAGTTGCAAAATTCAGTGTAAATTCAAAAAATAGCTCCTTTCCTGTCTTAGTAATTTTAGTGAAAAGTAGAAAAAATTAGAATAATCATAGAAAATGTGACAATTTTGTAAAGAAGAAATGAAAAAGTAGGTTTAACTTCCAGAAAATCAAATATGCAAAGTAAAATGAATATATCACTCATTTTCATATTTTAAAAGGTTACTATATATTAATGAAAGACAGCCAATTTTTGTTAAAAGAACAACAATTTAGTAGAAAATGTAAAGAAATGCATAATGAATAAATTTTAAGGGACTAAAATAGGTAATGTTAAATAGAACTAATAAATAACTTGACATTTGAATAATTATAGTAATTAGTAATCAAATCAAAATTTAATAATAACATGCTTATTTTTAACATGTCACATCTACCTTTTGTATTATTTCTTACAAATTTTCCTTTTATATATTAGCACTACCTTTTCATTTGAGATGACACAATGTGTTCATATTATATAAGTTAATATCAATCAAAAATTTAGTTCATAAAATTGTTCATATATTTTATATTTGTAAATTTTAAACTCATAAAACTGTTCATATATTTTAACTTTGTAAAATTTATGTTCATAAAATGTTTTGTAGAATTTAAGCTACACTGGATAAAGCATCAACAAAGTGCCTCAAATTTCTGGTACAGAATTCCTCATTTAATAAATTTTCTTCCTCCAGGGCTCAATTTCTTTAATCCTGTTAATTTGAAAAAACACTTGCTTTTATTCTTCTAGTGCTACTTTGAACAGTCATATAATGAGCTTATCTCATGCAGCAGAATCATGGCTTGCCACTGTTCCTCATGTTCTAGTCTTCCTGCAAATTTATCTCAGTACTTACCATAGTTTGTTTTTTGTGATTTGCAATGTGGTTGTAATATAGTGGCAGTTAAATCATTCTAACAATCAATCTCAACTATATATTAGTGTGATTAGAGCTTCACAACACCTTTGGGGTCACCCCCTTCAGCTAGACCTCCCTCATTTTACATTGGTTCCATGGTGCTAAATGATTTTTCTTTTTCTTTTAACTACTTGTTAAGTTCTAATAATAATAACAATAAAAGTGCTATATATTTAATTACTTTAGTTTTAGTAGGAGAAAATCCCTCTAGTAATATATCTTAAGTTTTTCAAATTTAATTTTCTAGCAGCATGCCTGCATTTTTTAATGAAGTAGTTATATAAATTCAATGCCTTAGTGTTTTACAGTGATTGTCTTTCTCTTACTTTTATATTTAAATCTACTAGTTATCTCAAGTTGTGTCTAGATTATTAATTTTGCAATGTTGACTTTATGTGTTTTTTCTTTGGTTTATATTATCCATCCTAGTGTGTATATTTGAAAAACCTTATTATAGTTCTTCATTAGTGTAAACTTATGCTTAAATACATTGCCACATTAAAAAGTAGGCCTTCTTACTTCATTACAATATTAATTATTCAAATATTAAGAGGAAAAATTTAGTATAAACAAATACAAATGCTATTTCTATTCTACATTTACATTCATTTTGAGGAAAATACAATTTTCAATTCAGCCCATGTCTATGATATATCTAATGTACTTAAATATCACAAAATGAACTACAAAAATTCAAAACAACTGCATGAAGGTTGGTTCTTAAATCTGTCAATTCATAATCTTATAGCTGTCAGAATTTATCTTACAACTGTCAGAAAAAGTCGTTTTTGTTTAAAATGAGCTTAATTGGGACATTGCTTAAGAGACATGTAGTTAAAATAGTAACTATATGAGAAAAGCATTAAAATAACATTTCAATTGCTTCCTACATATATAATTTTGAAAATTTTTCAAAGGTTTCACATTTATCAATTACTTAAACTTCAAAAGCTATTTAAATATTTTTAAGTATTTTACTATTTACCATATTGATAATGCTTTCTGATTAATGCTATTGGCTAAAAGTGATTTCCATAGTTACATCTTTTTCTGACAGCTGTAAGATATATTCTGCCAGCCATAAGATTATGAATTGACAGATTTAAGAACCAACCAAACTCTTTCATAACGAATTCTTTCATAATATCTATTGGAAATATGGGCAATAAGCTCACTCAGATCAAATATGCTTAAGAGAAAGTTGGGTATATATTTAGGTTG
>CABFPE010000456.1:150838-171535 GCA_900660155.1 Hofstenia miamia
TAATTTGCATATTTTAGCCTTTGTGCAATTCATGTTTGTATATATATATTTCATTTGTAAATATTGTATATATATGTATATATTCATGTATGTGCATACAGTGTTAAATAAAGCTAATGTTGACTGATTACTTAATTCCTCAGCTCAAAACAAGGCGAAAATTGTCATCAACAATATTCCAGGAAGATGGAGCGAGGCAACATACTGCGCATCAAACTCTCCAGCTTCTCAACTCGAAGTTTCTTGAACGGGCAATTTCACGCAGAGGGAATTTGTATGGGCGGGGTATTCANGGTATAATTTTACAGTATTTAGTGAAATTGTCAACCATAACTACAACATATTGAAAATTTTCGTCGTCTTTTGATAATTGTTCAATGTCAATGTGAACAATTTCATTAGGTTTTTCGGCAATAATTTTTTCGAGTTCAGTGCATTGTTCTGGAAAGTGTTCTTTGTTAGTTAGCAAACAGATTTTACATTTATCAATAACATCGTATACCACTTTTCTCAAATTAGTTACAATAAAACGTGTATTTACGGTTTTTTCAGTTTGTAAAATGCCCAAATGACCATTTTCATGTATTTTCCGTATTAAGTCGCGTTTATAATATTCAGGAATTGCAATACGATTATTCCTGGATTTAGCGAACAGTAAACCTTGAAACGTAAGTTGCCATTTGTACTTGTTATAATAGCGAGAAGCAATAGGATCTAAAGTTGTCTCGGGCATAGTAACTTTGTTAATAATTTGTTTTAAAAGTGGATCAACTAATTGTTTTTCTGCAATTTCTTCTGCTGAAATTTCTTCTTTAATTGTAATACTTAAAGTTGGTTTGCCTTGTCTATCAACGTTAATATCAGGTAAATTTTCGTATTCATTTTTCGGAATGAAAGAAAATTCAATTTTTTCACCAGGAGTTTTTTGTAAGTCCCTTTGATATTGTGGTAGGGCTGTTAGTAAATCTGCATTGGCATGGAGAGTTCCTTTACGATGTTGAATAGTAAAGTTAAAGTCATTTAGTTGTTCTATCCAACGTGCAACAATGTTAGATTTATCTCCGGAGAATTTTTTTAACCATGAAAGGCCACTGTTGTCTGTGCGTACGGTAAAATTTTTCTCGCCAATTAGGAAATATCTAAATTTCTTTAAGGATTCAACCAATGCTAACATTTCTAATTTTGTGCTACCATAATTTAGTTCGGAACTTTTTAATTTTCTGCTGAAAAATTGAATAGGTAATTCTTTACCGTCGATATTTTGACTGAGACAAGCTCCGATAGCTACTGTACTAGCGTCGCAATCTACAATGAATTCTTTAGAATAATCGGGACAATTCAAAGATGGTAGTTTTTTGAATTCTTTTTTCAATAAATCAAATTCTTCTTGATGTTTCCATTGCCATTGAAAATCGTTTTTGGATTTTAATAAATTTGACATGTTAATGGTCTTTTTAGCAATATCGGGAATAAAACTTTGATAGTAATTAAAAAATCCAAGTATACGTTGGACGTCTTTGCGATTTTTAGGACATTGTATTGATTCTATTAAAGAAGTAGTATCGTCCTTTAGAGTTATCGTCTTATGTTCAATTTTTCTTCCCAGAAATACTGTAGAGTGTTTTGCTAAGTTGCATTTGTTGCCATTAATTTTTAAACCGCTTTTATTTAAGATCATTAGAACTTGTTCAAGTTTTTCTAAATGTTCTGTAAATGACATTGAGGATATTAAAATATCGTCGATGTATGCGGCAATACTGTCGTCTAATTTATTATTTCCGTTCATTAGTACTTTTGTTACGTAACGTTGAAATGTGGCAGGTGCATTTGATAAACCGAATGCCATGTAGAGCCATTCAAATAAACCGTAGGGTGTAATGAAGGCTGTTTTTTCTATATCGTCGGGATGCATAGGAACTTGCCAATAGGCTTTGCATAAATCTAGACTTGAAAATATTTTAAATTTACTGGCATTGTAAAGAATGTCGTCTATACGTGGTAAAGGATAAGCATCCTTGATGGTAATGTCGTTGAGTTTTCTGAAATCAATACATAATCTTGTTTTGTTTCCTTGTGTTACGAAAACTGTAGGAGATGCATAGGGACTATTACTTTTACGTATAATGCCGTTATTTAATAATTCCGTAATTGTCTTTAGATATTCTTCTTTGTGATGTTCTGGAACACGACGAACATGTTGGCGAATTGGTTTATTAGAAGTTGTTTTGATATGATGAAATTCACCGATTGCTTGACCTACGCTAATAGTACCGAAGTTGAAAGCTTCATGGTATTTAGTAAGCAGATTGTTTAACTCTTTGATTTGAACGGGAGTTAAATGTGGATGTGAATCAGAATTAACATTTGGTATTGTAATATCTTCTTGTGATTTTGTACTTGATTTGTTTATTAATAAACATTTACGGTTTTTCTTGATGTGAGTATACACTGGAAAAGCAAATATTTTTAACTGTTGTGGTCGTAATGTTATAACTCTGTCAGTTTTATTTAACAAAGCTGTAATTAGACATCCTTTATTAACGTACGAGATCGTAGATAAAGTAGTTAATTTTTTCGCATTGTATCCAGTATAATGGGATATCATGTAATCACCGTTTATAGAACTATCTGTAATTGCTTTTGTCATTTTCCAATGATAAGGTTCGATTTTTAGAACATCTTCTAGTTGAAATTGAATTGAATCAGGGTCTTTAACGAATAGGTTTTTTCGAATCGTGTTGTTATCATTAATCGTAATTGTATTTTCTTCGAAATTAATGATGCAATCATTGTCTTCTAAAAAATCACGTCCTAATATCAATTGGTATGGCAATTGGAAGTTCGTAGTATCAATTACAATCAAATCTTGTTCGAAGATTTTACATTTTATAGAAATTTTAACATTTTTAATGTATCCTTTCGTATTTAAGTAATCACCACTAGCAGAAATTATCTGTAATTTTCTTTTTGTTAAATCTTTACGAGTTATACCGATAGAGTTTGCGCAGGTATCAGCTATGACAGAATGTGCAGCTCCTGTATCAATGATTGCTTCAATAACTATGCCATTTACAGTAACTGGAATAGATTTCTTATCTGTCAAATTAGTTGAGATAAGTATCTCTCCTGCTCGGTCTGGAGTCGGCGCTCTTACTCGTTTAAAGAATCAGTATCAGTGGTAATGCTTTCATTGTCATCGTCAGTGTCGGTGTAAAAACCTTCATTGTCTTCGATAATGTTAATTTTTAATGTACATTGAGAGCATAGGTGTCCTTTACGTCCACAGCGAAAACAACGTATTTTGTCATTATTAACATCGGTTAATTTGGATTTGAGTGGTTTTTTTCGATTGGAATCGGATTTGGTTTCCTTTGATGTTTCTTTTGGAACTGAAGTTGAATAGTAAGTTTTAGGCATCATAGCTAATGCTTCTCTTTTGATTTTTAGATTGTTTCCCAAAGCTAGTTGTACATTAATAGCTTTTGTAATATTTGTTAAAATTTGGTGGTCGAACCATATTCGTTGTCGTTGCGCTTGTTGTGAATTCAGGTAATGGCGAATCGTCATAGCTAGGTTGAAATAAATTAGTAGCAAGTTTTTCCATTTTAATTTCTTGAAAAAATTTTTTCAAGTCTTTTGATATTCTCTTTTCAATCTGTTCGACTTGTTCCAACATTTCTTTACGAATTGCGTTTAATTGGGCGAGTTACGTCAATGGGATGAACTAGGTTTTCTTGAGAAGCTTGGTGTGTCAATTGTTTTTGATCAAGAATTTGTTTCTTAAAGTCTTCGAATTGTTCTTGAAGATTATTAAATCTGTCAAGTAAAGCTTGTTCGTTACGGCATGATTCAAGTAGTTGTTGTTCAAGATTTTCCTTTTGGTTTTGGGCTTCGAGTAGGTTGTTTTGGAGACTTACAACCATTTGTAGGAGTTCGTCACGGGAGATTTTTTGGAGGTCTTCGACAGTAAGGGCTTTGTGAGTTTTGGAGCGAGTTATACGTGATTCCATTGTGATATTGAATGGGCTATGGTAAGATAACTGAAACCGAAATGGTAGTTGGCATGACTCTTTAGCTAGCATTTAGTACCAATTAGGTTGATCTTGAGTTAGAGGTTGGCTGCAGCGCTGCGGCTAAGGTTTTTGATTTCTGTACTGATTTGTGTAAGGATTTAATAGAAACATTAAGAACAATAACAACTCTTCTTTGTATTACTCTTCGAGAATGTATTACTTTATTTAATAGAAAACAAAGAGGTAAAATCCATCGGTAACGTATTCAGAGTCGTCAGGGTCACCATGTAGAATGCTTGTCTTGTGGTAGAAGCACGTGCAACACTCAGCAAGCATTCCATCTTTAGATATATTAAACATAACCGAGGGAACTACTAGTTATTGTGTAATTTAGCAGAAATCATTAGCAATGAATTCTGTCGCAATCTATGCACACTTCTTACTCTGTCTTTTGCCATATTCGGGTGCGTCACTGTCTGGAAACACTTGTAAGAACGCGCTGTACTTTATCAATAACGCGAATCATCTCAAACAGATTAGAAGCGCTCAATATGGGTTGTTATTTGCTGCTGACGCCTTAAGAAAAAAACTAATCTTGACGTACGATGCTGAAGATCCACAAACAGTCTTCGCTATAAAAGCAGTGGCACCTGGATTAATTTCGATTCAGGCCGCTGTTTGCCAAAAATTTGTTTGCATTAATAAATTTGGAAGAACAAAACTGTTTTCTCGGCTTCAAAAAAAGTGCATTTTCAAGGAATTGGAAAATCACGATTTCCATACGTACTATTTACAGAATTTGAAATTCGATTCAAAGCTGTGTATAAATGGACGCTATCGCTTTACAATCAACTGCACCAATCCAATGCAGGAAGGTATCTGGAAGAGAAGCATCTCTCAGTTTATGATGGAGACCATGAGGAAGATGAAGTGCTTCAGACAAGCCCTTTAAAGACATGCAGACTTTTATTTAGAACGGATTTTGTTTTAGTATTGTGATTTTTCGATAAATATATTTTGTATTTGTGTTGAATTGTAATATTCCAAAAGTCCGTATTGTTAGGCTATAATAATTATTTCTATAATTCATTTTCACTAAAATGATCCTTAAATTTTATTTTTATTTGGGTTTTAAATTTTTATTAACTTAGAATATAAAATTGAAAATTTATTTATGTTCTATTTAGTAATTTGTTAAAATTAGAATTCAGTTAAAATCAAGTATTAAATCATTCATTAATAAAATGGAAATAGGCATTTTGGTACTTCTTAAGTATTTCCGTGATATAATACTGGGAACAATAAAATAATCTACAATTAGCAACATAGAGCTAATAAGAAAACTTCCAGATTGATATCACTATCGCATATCAGGAGGTCGCTTTTGACTTTGCTAGATAAATGAATTCTCTTGTTCAATATGTTAGCACTTATCAAAGAAACCCCTCTGAATTCCTTGCAATCGAGTTCACTGTGTATCGCCACCTGCAAGCTTCGAGAGTAGTTTCTCAAAAACTTACAACTAAAGCGAAAATTCAAATAATTCATACTATAGTATTATGTCATTTCAAATATGCCAACATACCCTACACAGATATAAAAAAAATTTCTCAGAAAAATTTCACTATCAAAGTAGCAATAAATAAGCGCAGTTTTAATAAGAATAAGGAATAGAGAAAAACCCAACGCCATTCTTCAAAATGCATAAAACAAATACATAAAATTGACATTAAAAATTCTTCTACAAGTAATAAATTTTATTATTCTGATTTCTGATTACTCTATTAATTAAAACAGACATCGCCATAACCCAAATTAATTATTACTGCATGTTATTATTTGTAAATGTTCCATATTTTGTTTTGTAATTCATTTCTTGACGATTCGGAATTGTTATCAGTATTCTTCACAGCTCCCGCAATTTCTAAACATAAAATTTTCTTCTTGGTAATTCAACATTATTTAATAATTAATGCACAGCCTCTTCCAAAGTGAACAAACGACCAGAAAATATACACGCAATTCCAAAAATGCATAAAAACTAAGCCAATGTTCAGAATTTTGTCTTAGGAGAAGACGATTGCCATAGCGCAGGTCGAAATACTGAACCTAAATACAATAACAAAGATATCGTCCCTCTAGAAACAAAGGTCGTAACTACAATAATGTTAGATAATAAATTCTTTGTATTTACGTTTTGAACTATGTATTAATTTCAGCGTTGCCCGACTAATGCGTATCTGCGCCTATGCACATATTATGATCAATACATTATAAAAAATTTCAAGTCAAATTGATAATGTAGTGCCAATGGGCCTCTATGAGGTAAAAGACACTAACAAAGGCGTAAAAGAAAAATAATTTGGGTAGGATTGGACCGAATAATAGGAATTTTGAAATGGGCCGGCTTGAGTGTGGGCCCATGATGATGAAGGTTGCGTATGCTTATATCTGCCAGACTAAAGGACCCGTAAAATATTTTTAGTTATTGTCATTGTTTTAGAAATTTAACTACATTTTATCCAGTTTATCATACCCGGCAGAACTTAATCCATGAGCTTACCCAACCCGAATCCAAATTATTATACCTGAACCTGACCCGATTAGATACCAGAAGTCGGGTCGGGCACCCGAGGCCTTTCTCTGCAAGACTGGGAGACCAGACAGTTAATAGCAGCAAATAAGGCATTCAACTTAAATGGAGATGTAGATTGAATATAAATGGCAAGGCAAAAAGAAGGGAAATTCTTGCTAAGTTTGAAGGAAACTGTGCGAACAGAAGCACTATAGAACTAAAGCAATATGTAGAAAAGTAAACTAAGGGGTCTCTACTGGAGGTCAGTATTGAGTTAAAGAAAATTAGAACAGAGGGTGGGAAACAATGGTTCCAAAGGACAGGAATGTAGAAAGACAAAGCAAATTGTTAGTGGAGCAAATTTGCATTCCACAAATTCCTGAAAAATTTGGGTGAAAAAGTTCAAGCAGCGTCTTAACTACACGATTTACTCGGCTGATTAAATCGTGTAGTTAAGAGAGGCTTGAACAGGTCTATTTGCTTTGTATTATTGATCTGCTACCTTGTTTCCCCTTGCTAATATATTTTTAAACAAAATATAATTGTATACAATTATATTTTGCAAGAATAATTGCATATAAATTGTACAGTTATATATTAAAGGTCAAACAATTCCCGAACACAGGGAAATAGAGATTATAGAAGTTAAAGATGGGATTTTGGAATATCAATCATTGCAATAGCATGCAAGGGACTATGAGTTTACACAAAAGACAACGAATTAGAATATGAAGTTCTTCCAGCACAATGATGAAAAGCGGTTTTTTTAAACACATTTTGATTAAAAAAAAATTGATTTCAGGTGGTAGGAAATTTTTCAAAAAAGTTTGCAGGCAGTTTTGCGGATTTCTAATTGTTAGGGCCAGCCAATGTTGTCTACTTTCCGACAATAAATTTAGAATGAGCAGAAATAAATATTATTACAAACAATAAAGAACATATTTTATAATCAGAATTTTTTACATACATCTATCCAGTTAGGTACTTTACATATTTAAAAAACTACCTTTTTTAGCTTGAGATATCATTCAGTAAAATTATAATCAATTGCTAAAAATGAATTAATATGTCAGGAATATTATATTTCTTCCTGATTGGATCAACATCACGAGTGCTATGCATTAAATTTCAGTTACCTATTTTCTGGATATCAGAAAATTCCCAATTTATTGCATAGAGCATTCACAAGAAGAATGAAAATTGCTTTGAGTTTTAATATTTTTGATATTTTTGATGTTTTCTTTGCTCTTCCATGAAATGACTTACTATATTTAAGAGAGGTGATATTCGAAGCATTAATAGTTTTCGATTTCATTCAAAACATATATATATATATATATATGTGTGCAACATGCAGATTTTTAGTAATTTTTCTGAGCAACAAGGACCTACTTAATAAGACCTTGGGGCACCCTTCAAATTTTGTGAGGCTGGAAACCCGGGGGTTCATATGTAATTTCATTTTTTGTTTAGTTACGAATTTAAAGGTATATTGGAGCAAGTTAGTCTAATAAAACGAAACTTGTAAGCGTTATAAAAATATTAATAAAAAATCTTAAAGGTAATCTTAATGACTAACATCATGATTAATAAGAAATGTTTAATCATAAAATCATAAAATTCATTTCTTGAGTGGAATGTAGCATCAATGCTGGTTGTTGTCATCGCCCAGTTTTAGTGTTTTCGTTTTAAAACTTATTATATATATAAACAAGAGTTTTGTATATAAGAGCAAACTTTGTATGTTAATTGAGATCAGTTTTAAAATAGCTTATTCATAATTTAAAGAAGATGATGCGCTATCCAAAACGATATTTCAATAATTTCAATATTGATTGAAGAGAAAACAAGTTTTTCTTAGCAAAAATTTACTTGTTTTATTAAAACTATAATGGTAAAGAACGCATTAATTAACTTTCCTATTAAAACTATTAATTAAATAGCTTACTTTGCTTTTTCTAATTAATTAATTAAAAGGAAATTTGCCGCTTGTTCGTAAATTGTTACTCCGCGCTTCGCAATTAAAGTTTCTTGACATGATTCGTAAGCTCTTGATAAAATTTATCATTTTCAATTTTCTGCTAAGTTTTTCTTCAGAAATTCCAAAGAAAGGTATTGTGATTTTAATTATGTATACATTCATATTATATATATATATATATATATATATATATATATATATATATAGATCAATGAAAATCCGTTCTAATTGAAAATTACATCGTATTAAAGCATATGACATAGTCCATGAAAAATGTATTTAAATGATAAATACTTGATATGTTTCTAAAACATTAACCTATACTAATATTCATTTCACGTGGCATATAATTGATGAGTCAGAGCAAATTTTTTGCTGTAAATAAATAACAGTAATACGATGCAAAAACTCAATGAGAAACAAAATCGGTACATAGTTGTTGATTATTACAACAGCCATCAAAAACCAGTCCAAATATCAAGTGTTTCTTTATTTTAAAGAGCTAGGTCTCGCAAAGCAACCTATTTATGTGTGTTAAACAGATATGAGACTGTTGGATCCACTGGGCGAGCTGAAGGATCCTGGAAACCAGGTGAAAAGTTAACTCAACCCAATCGACTGCTAAATGTGTATCGCAATTTTGCCAAGAGGCATTACAAAACCATATTTCTTCCCATCTAAAACAGCCATATCCAAGTAGACTTATTTGGAATGTATTAAAAAATACCTTTTGCCGTTTATTAGAGACGCTTATCCAAAGCGTGACTACGTACATCTTCTTTATTTTAAAGAGCTAGGTCTCGCAAAGCAACCTATTTATGTGTGTTAAACAGATATGGGACTGATGGATCCACTGAACGAGCTAAAGGATCATGGAAACCAGGTGAAAAGTTAACTTAATCCAATCGACTGCTAATGTGGATTGCATTTTGTTAAGAGGCATTACAAAACCTTATTTCTTTCCATCTAAAACAGCTATATACAAGGAGACTTATTTAGAATGCATCAAAAAATACCTTTTGCCGTTTATTAGAGACGCTTATCCAAAGCGTGACTACGTACATCATTTGGCCTGATTTTGCTTCGAGCCATTATGCCCATGACTCTTTAAATGCATTTGATGAATTTGGCATCAACTTTGTTACTAAGGGCTCCAACCTTTCAAATGACACCTCACGTGAGGCATATGGAGGATTTTTTGGGAATACTGAAACAAATCGTCTATGATAAGAGATGGGAGGCTCAAACTCACGATGAGCTAAAGCAAAGAATAAAATACTGCTTGTTTGCGAGATGATGAAAAATGTTAAGCAAGCACTCACTAAGACACACAATGACGGATTTGAACTGTTTCCCATTAAAATGTATTGATATCACATTTGAATTATATAAAGTTTTCTTTTAACTTCATTGTTTTATTAAATTTTTGATAGATTATGTGATATCCTTAGTATGATATGATTTTTCAATTAGTACGGATTTTTATTGATCACCTTTATATATATATATATATATATATATATATATAATTTTTTCATTACACTATACAACTAAATGGGATATTATTATTGTATTATAATATTTAGCAGTTATGCATTATTTCTGTGAACCTTACTTGTTACATAATATAAGAGTTTCGTAATTAATAAATAGTGGTCTATTTCTTAATAATTTTGCAAGTTTATTTTAGTTGTAAAAGGTATTGAATTAAGCCCTCCAAGAAGTTGTAAGCAGCTAGTACGTTTGACGAAAATGAATTAGATAATCATTTACTTTATTAAGACACATGTCCTGCTATTTAATGCATTTAATCTGCTTTTCTATTGCTGATATTGCCTTAGTTATACAAAAAAATTGTTTACATTGAAATTTATGTTGCCTCCATGGCTGTGCATTTAATTATGTTCAGTTTACTGATTAACCTGTGCACATAGCTTCTGTACTTTCCAAGCAATAGTTATCCGTGTTTTATCAACTTCCAAATGTGACTTTTCAAATTCATTATTTGTATTTTCTATTAACGAAATTGGGTAAAGACATTAGAAGGAAAAAATTTAAATTTATCGTTGTTTCTCACCCGGATATTGAATCATGATAATTGTCTTTCAAGTTGAATTTTTATTTTTGGCAAAACGCTATTCACAATATTGCACGCACATATTTCAAAGAAATAATAACAAGAAATTCTTGGATGTTTTTGTTCAGTAGATTAGACCACAGTAAATTTCTGTAATTGGAACGTTGTTTGTTCAAAGTCATCTATAAAACTTGTGTTTTTGACCAATATTCACTGAGAAATGCTTGTTCTAAGTCGCCAATGTAAGAATTTGACTTTGAAAAAAAGATATATAAGTTCTCTATTTTCATTTTTTTATGGCAAATTCCAACTGATAAAGGGGCAGGGATCCAACCATAATCCTGGACATCCTATGTTCACTTTTACAACTTTTTTCAAGTTCCATAGTCAATCATTTAAACTTCTTTCCAATTCAATATTTTTCCAATTTCTATATCCGACATTATCTATTCTTTTTCAAACTTTCATTTTCTCATTCAAAACCTCAAACCCTGTAATCAAACCTCTTCCCTATCCAGTTATCTTGAATAAATTATTCCAATTTATTTCAAGTAGGCATTCTAATATCTTCTATCTGGGAACTCTATGAAAAGACAAAGTCACTGCTTCAAGTCTTTTATAATTTAGTAAATCTATGTACTCTGAACTTGATTTAAAGGGTTATGCCTCCTTTGATTTTTATCTGATTTTTAAATATTAAACATCCTTCTTACAAGTATCTCTAATAAAATTACATGTTGAATTTCAACACAATGTTTGACTTACAGCCAAAATATTTTGAAGGTTTATTCTGGCATCAAAGAATTAAAATTTTGAACCATGCTCCAGCTCTCTGTGCATAGCATTTGGGGTGGAAAAATCCATTTCCGTTTTGCAAAATTTTTGTCAGACTTATTTTTTCCTTGCATGTATTTTAAATAAGTTAACAATTTTTTAGCGAAAGTGATAAAAAATAACAGTCAATTACTAGTTTTTAAAAAATGACAGTAGGTATATCAGATAAGTTGGATTTGAACCAACAATACAATTCAAAAATTGACAAGCTTGATACCATTTTACTACTATCTGCTATGCTTAATTTCTTCCAATCTATGCATTGATGCATTAAGGTGGATTCAGGCGAGCATCTTTTGATCTGCATCTTTTGATTAAAGTGTGTTCAGATGAGAACCTTTTTGATGTATGGTTTTTTGATCCATCTTTCAAAATTGGGGAGCATTCAGATAAGTGTCTTTTTGATGCGCATTAAATTGATGAAATTGTGTTCAGACGAGCATTATTTTGATGCATGACCACTTGTTTATTCATCAATTAAGTTTAATGGGAATTGTGTTTTTCCAACACTGGGAAGATTATAATCAAAACCTCAATTACTGATTGAAAATATTAAAATCAAAAACGAATTTGATTGGATGTTTAATTTTATAGATATTGTTATAAATATTGACGAGCCCAAATAGTAAATTACTGATTGTTCAAAAAAACGAAATTACCTGTTTAAAGTTTCTAGAGCTGGCAGTATACTGAAACAAATACCAAAAATACTGATAATGTGGTATCTTTACTCAAACATTGATCAGTATATTATTTAAAAGTAGGCTATGTGTATTGTGTGTAAGCCAGCAGGTCAATGGGTCAATGCTTCTTGTTTGAAAACTTGAAACATTTCTGTTGGAGCCTTAAAATATAGCAGTTTGTAAAATTACAAAATTTCTTAAGGAAATTCTATTAATATTAAGTTACAATTATATGGTTGATTAGCTCAAAAATGTTGTTGTAAATACTTTTACAAAAACTAGCTACTTACACATTTTTTATAAAAACTCAAATTAAAATTCCATTTTTATCAGAAATTTATGTTCAATAAAACGCATATATATATATTCGCCGTTTGTAATTTATGCAGAATTTGTATTCTTCACTAGTGCCTATTCCATTTATTAGAGCCAATGCCTTCCATAGTTGATTAATTTCTTGGCTACAGGAAACTCGAAAGTCTTGAACATCAATAACCATATAATATTGTTAAGTACATAGTAATCAAAAAAATCTTTAAAGAAATTTAGTAGATGTAGTTTTTAATTTGGAATCTAATGAACGAGGTTCGAAGTCGATCCAAGCATTATTCACTGAGATATTAACGATTATTCCCCAAAATATAGGATCATGCCGGTATAGTGGGTTGTTAAATGAAATTTCAAAAAAACAAAGTAGTCCATAGCCTATGCATCTTTAAAGGACTTTAGTAGATGTAGTTTTTAATTTGGAAGCTAATGAACGAGGTTCGAAGTCGATCCAAGCATTTTTGCTGAGAAATTACAAACGACGAATATCTGTGAAAACCAGCAAAAAAAATTTTTTTTTCATTATAAATTTTTGGACCCATTAATCCAGTAGGATATATTGTTGAGAGGGTACTGAGACACACTAACTGAAAAAATTCGAAAATTTTGCATTCTCCTCAATTTTAAACCCCAAAAAGGCGATTCGTCGTTTGTAACAGTCATTTTTTTCAGAATTCGTCGTTTGTAATGAAGTTTCGCCATTAGTATGGTACAAACGACGAATATATATATATATATATATATATATGCCAAGGCGATAGTAAACACAGGCCTGGCAGCTGAAGATAATCAAGAATTTAATATAGCGAACGAAAAAAAGCTATACGAGCAAAAATCTGCTATGTTGTTTTTCTTGTAGCCATCTAACGGATATATTTCATTGCAGAATTATATATTTTATCACAAGCCTACTTAATTTTCAATACAATTGATCACTTGTGAGTCCTAGCAAACTGGCTTCAACTGTTCTTTGCTTCATTCTAAAATTTGTCTTTGGTTCATTGAATATAATTGTAAAGATTCTTCGCCCTAGTAATTTAGTTAGCACTTTGTTAAGAGATGTTATTACTTCACTAACTATAGAAATAACAGAATACCGTTGTTTTGTTTTAGGCTGCATTTGCGATAATCTCAGAGCAAACCAGGCCTTTTACAAAGATATTTAAATATCAGAAGATATGCTTGGCTTGGGCTTCATTCATTTAATGGTTGAGATTCTCCTTTCTTTCTCCTTTCTGATGTTGTGCATCTAATCAAATCAATAAGGAATCTGAACTGCAACGTTTAAAGTCTTTGAAAAACTTTACCATGAAGAAATTGGCAATTTTATTAAGAAATCGCGGCTGACACCCTTCCAGTATATCTCCAAGGTATATTGAACGACAAAAAGTTAATTTAGCACTCCAGGTTTTCTCATTTGAAACCCATGCTGCATTGATTTCTTCGAACTATGGTGAAGAAACTGCATTATTCATTAAGATAATTCGCACTTGGTATAACATTTTGAATGTTAAATCGCGCGGCTCTTCAATTAAATATCGAGATAGCACTCAAACGTCAATTTCTTTAGTTAAACATATCAACTTTATTGTTTTGTAAAACCTTTCGATTTCATGTCATTTGCTGACTACAGATTTACCGTATAGACACTACATGTTTTGTTTGGTCAATTCCAATCAGATTGCATTGAAGAGTGCTTTGGGCAATACCGTCAATCAGCTGGGTCAAATTACTATTTGTCAGTACAAAACGTTTTTGAAACTCATCGGATTAAAATGACAAAGTTTCTTTTGTTGGTGAATGAACTCCCTGTTTTGAAAACAGTTCATGAGTGCAATGTCTGCACAATACCCTTGTCAGAAGAAGAAATGAAATTTACTTACGACTTAGATGAACTTGTTCTCTAAACTTTCACTTAATGTTCGTCAAGCATTCAGTTATGTTAGTGGTTTTTTTATTGAAAGGCAACGCTGAATTGCAAGGCTCCCTATAAAACTTTTTTCATTTCCATTGCTTATCGCATTCACTCCACAGCTGTGCAATGCCGGGTCAAAAATGCCTATAGTGCTGTTGATACACTGATTGGCGCTGTTAAGTGTTCTGTTGTGAAAAATAAATCACGCCAACTACTTTTCAGCAGCATTGGGCAGCCCCCAACCCCTGTTGTGACACGTTGGGGTACATGGACTAAAGCGGCTCTATATTATTCAAAGAATTTACCCGCAATTACAGAAATTGTATAGCAATTTGAAGAAGACTATTAAAAACCCTGATTTGAAAAACGAACTTATTTCAATAAAACAAAATTACGAAAAACTTGAATTTTTGGCTACAAAATTTGAAAGCTCACTATAGACAGCTCAAAACGCATAGAAGGAACTTCAAGATTTGAAATTTGGTGAAGAGCCTCTCGACGTTGTCTTATATTCAGAAACGCTTAACGTCAAATGGTATTCGAAAAGTCATGGAAATGTCTCGCGACAATGTATCCCCATCAGAATACCCGAAGCTACAGAACGCCCAATCAACTTCATCAGCCGTCGAACGGAGTTTTGCGCTATTGAATTCATTTCTTCGAAAAAACCGAAACTTTTCTGATGTCAATATTGAAAATATTTGATGTTGTACTTCAATAACGGTTTGCTGAATTGATTATATTTGAATATATTTGAAAATATTTAATATTGTACTTCAATAACCGCTTGTTGAATTGATTTTTTTAGAAAATACCCCCTAATAATCATATATTAGGTGAATAATATGATTATTATCAATTTATACAAACAATATCACATGTTGTAACACTATGCAAAAATTTAATTTTGAGAGTGCTAACACATATTTTCCCCAATCTGGCCGTCGAACATATATCACTGAGCATTGAAAGTTTCATTCGCTTTCTATCTTGTTTGAGTAACTAAAGTGAAAATAAAGACCAGTGAACAACGAAAGCATTTTTGAATTATATTTGATCACATCACTGTAAATCTAACTATAAGAAGGAAAGGTTGTTGAGCAGCAGTAGAAAATAATTTACATTTTAATATGAAGTATGCAAGATTTGCATTATTTAGGGGTGCAAGATCTGGGTTTTGTGGATACATGCACCTCTCTGGCTCCACCGCTGAGTGCAATACACTAATTTTGGTGAATCAAAAAACATGTAAGCTCAAGGTAATGCCAAATACTAGGCCATAATTTTTTTAAATACATGGTGTGTTGATCAAACATTGGTAATAAGAATATTGCATTTCCCCATTACTTTATTTGAATTGTACGTACTAGTTTTGGACTGGCCATGTTCCTGGAGAATAAAATAATAAGTTTGTAAAGCATTGCAAAATTTGAATTTTGCCCCCTCAAATAAAAAATCCTGGGCACGCCACTGCTTTCAAACTGATAGACAATTTGCTCATGTTATCACTCTGAGGTTTTGCATTTGACTGCTGTGCTTGCTGCAAAAAGTGGCCACAAAAATATTAATTGGACTGACTTACTAACTAGTTTGAATTTAAACTGTTTTTTTTTGCAGGTAGATAGATTTAATATCAGCTACCTTTAGTATTTTCGTATTTCTTGCAGTGGTCTGTAAATTATGGCCACGAGTGTATATATTTATATAAAGTATTAAAATGTGGTCATTTTGACTACAGGGTAGCTCTATAGTGTTAACACATTGTTGAAAAATGTCCCTCACACAAGCGCGCTGCTAGCACTTTCCAAGATTTAAACACAATCATTCTTTGCACACGCATTTTATAATTTTTAGAAGTCTAAATTAAATAGTTTGAATTTCATTTCTTAGAAATACGTTTCTAGTATCTAAGCACTTTTTCCACTTTGAATTCATTTCAATTTTTGAATAATACACTTGTTCTATAAAAACAGTATATGTTCAATATAAACTATATATATTGATATATCTTCGAACTTATTCAGTAAGTTGTCATAAATAAAGCTATTAAATAATAATAATAATACTTTATTTTGTCGCAAAAAATGAAACTTAGAACCTGATCTTACTTTGATCAATCGTGATAAATGAACTTTAACTATTTGAAATTATTTACATAGAATTTGGAAAGTTAAATGTGTACACGCTGTTGCTAAGTCATTATCAGGCATAGCCAATACCATAATTTGCCAAAATATTAATATTCTGGAAATGTGGAAAATTCCTAGAGAGGAACTTGAAGTGAGTTGAAATTAACGGCCATTGGTAGCAAACACTAGATTTTTCATAGAACAATGATATAATCTCTTGTTTATGAAAGATAACAATAAGCATACAAATCTGCCAAATTTTAAAATTAGTGCAATTTTGAAATAGTACTTTTTTAAATCGTGAAAAATCTCTTATGATCAAACGTTACTTTTTTTACATAATAGTTCATTTCAAAGTGTCCAAATATTGATGAATAAATTATTTTGAAAATACATTCAGCAGATATATTGTAATTTTTCACAAATTAAAAATTTCAAAAAGGTTTTTTCAGTTCCTTTTTTATATTAACAGGATCTAGGAATTAAAATACTGAAGGGAGTTTTATGTGCAACCATCTGATTACTAAGTTTGCCACTGATACCGCCAATTGTACACCTATGGGCCACTGATGGCATCAGTAGTCAAAAATGCCTAATGTTTCCCACCAGCAGCCCACTGATGATGGCCATTATTATATCATGATTTGTAATTCGTAACTTGGTATAATTTGGTTGAGTTAAAGGCACAGTTGGAAGTGTGTATATTAAGATGGAACATCTTGATGCAAGCCATTGAATGCACTATACAGTTCTCATAAACACAAGAGCTTCCATACTAGATTGCGATATCAACTACTGAGGGTAAGTAAATTCATTTTTTATGAAAATTTAATTTAATCTGGTATAATTGTAAATCATTATAATTACTATTTGTTCGCTAGATGGCAGATCGTTCCAGTAATGCTATTAATGGGCCATTGTCGCAGATTTATTGCTATAAGAAACTGATAAATAATACTTTTTGAAAATTGAAATAAGACTTTAAGGTAATGCATACATTATATACAATAATATAATATGTTCTCTGTAAAATTGTGGAATTTTAAGATTTTCAAAACTTTTTTTGTTGGCAAATGAATGGCCTGACCAATTCGCCTATATGAATAACTCATCTGCTTCAATAGCACTAATTTTGGTCGATACAATCAGTAGACTTTTAGACCAGAAAAGCATCATCTCTTCAGTCACTGTACAAGCTATAGATTTCGCCAAACCTTTTGATTCTGTCCCGCACATGACTTTAATTAGGAAGCTTATCAGTTTGGATTTTCCTAAAGGATTCATTAACTGGCTGCTTGGATATTTATCTAATAGAAATTTCTATGTCTAATGCGGCATGGTTCTCAGTAGAAATTTTTCTATATCAAGAGGCATACCTCAAGGCTCACTCTTAGAGCCCTTTTTATTCGTTGCACTTTCTTGGTGATTGAAAGTCAGGCACCAAAAGCAAATTAATTAAGTATGCTAACAATTTAACCAGTAGTATCCCGGTCAACAACTAAATCATGGCAGTCACAGACTTTCCTCAAATTAGTGGGCGGAATCAAATAAAATGTCAATAAATATTAGTAAGTCTTCTCAAATGATTTTTGGAAAACAAAAAATTTCCATTCCAGACAAAGAAATCAAAGTAGTTACCCATTTAAAGCGGCTTAGCATTACATTGCATTTTGAGTTGCTGAAAATGGAAATCATATCAAAAATGGTTGATTGGCTTTGGTTTGTAAGATATGGCAAAGTGCTTTTTTGCAAATTGCCACAAAAATTTTAATATTATAACATCAGCAATCATAACTACCTCTTTCCACCACTAAGTAGTGATGCGCGAATATCACATTTATATTTCAATCAAAAGGATTTGGCTAATTTCTTCCTTATGGACTTAGTTGATTGCAATGACATTAATGGCTTGGTGGAATCACTCAGAATTAGTTTCAATTCACACCAATGGAGGCTCTTCATGGACTCTTCCAAGACCAGTATTAAAGGTGTTCTACTACACAATGGTAATGCTTTACCATTGATACCAATTGGCAATGCTATTCAAATAAAAGAGACTTATGGAAATTTTAAGCAGCTTTTCTGGGATGCATTCACTATGATGAACATTGTTGCAGCTGTCTGAAGATGTAAAAGTAGTTTTTACTTGGTCTACAAGGTGGTTACACAAAGTATTGCTGCTTTTTGTGTGAATGGGATAGGTGTGATAGGAAGTCACATTTCATTAAGAAAAACTGGCCACTCTGAAAATCTCTGGAACCAAGTAAGAAGAATGTTCAGAATTCACCCTTTTATATCAAGCTATGCTTATGAAAAATTTTGTGAGTGCTATGGAAAAAACAAAATGCTGGTTTTCAATACATTCGAGAAAAGTTTCGAAAATTTAGCAGATTCGTCAACTTATGAATGGTGATAAATTTGATCAAGCACTGGAAGGAAAAGTAAATGCTGCATGTGCGACTTCAAATAAATAGCAACACACTTTGCGCATAAGATATGGAAAATGTCAAGGATAAGGTGCAAAATATTCTGGAACCCTACAATAACATAGAATACAATATGTCTCTAAAGATCCACTTCCTGCATTTGCAGTTAGTGATAACCATGGAAAGAAATTCCACCAAGATATTGGTGGCATGTAAAAAAAGGACCATTAAAAATCAATCAATGTTGGCTGGCTATTGCTGAATGAAAGTGTCCAGAGACCTTCCATCTGCTGAGAATAAGTAGGAAGAGGCGGATGGATGCTCTGCGAGGCTTGATTGACATGCAGAATGACATTTCGACCTTTATCACTTCAATTATATACTTTCCTCATCTGTTGATTAACTTCTTAGATTAGCACCCACACAATTTGATGTTATGAATTACCAATTTAATATTCTTTAAATGCCATATTGTGTTTACTAACAATTTTCTTTTTCTTGCATTGGTAGAAGTACCAAAAAATACATATGTGTGTATCTTGAAAACAGCAGCTATTCAGATTTTTCATGGCCAAATTCAAGTTCAGCAACCCAAATTAGTCAAGATTGTCTGTTTTTGTTAAGAAAGCAATTTGTTTTTGAAAAATTGTATACCAGTGTAATCGAAACACTAAATTATACTGGTGCCATTCTTGTAGACTTTCTTGACAGAAAAATTGAAATGGCTTGCAATCGTGCTTAAAGAATAATTCACGGCGATGATTTAATAAATAATAATTCTTCAAATAGTCGCAAACTCTAGTCATCAGCTATACCATTTGATCCTCCCAATTTCACCTTGTTCTGGTAAATTTCTCATTCCATTACATCGTACAGTAAGAAGAGCGAAGAAATTTCTTATATTTTGTGCTAAGAATATCTAACTTTATTTTCACAAAGGCATTTGTTTCTATTTTTGATTTTTAAATTTAATTTTTTTTATTTAAATATACGTATCTTATTACTTAGTGATTATATTGTTAGTTATTTTTCGCTTGCCGTAATATGGACATAGATCTGTCCTAGCATTATCAGGTTACTGCAACTAGGTCCTAATTGAATGCAGGACAAATTTGTATTGATCATACGTATTCTGTTCAATTGAAATGTTTTAACAGAACGCAATCCCATTACTTAATTAATTATTGTGGTTACTTCTTCAATTTCCACTCATAAATGATGACTGCATGTGCCTACAACTATCCGCTACTCAAAATAAGTCGGAACGAGCAAGCTGTTTGGTTACCTTCTCATGTTAATGAACTTTTGGTAACTCGATAAATTTTACAATAGATTCATTTAATTGTTTTATATTTCAATTAAAAATACATCATACATTTTGTACATTTATATTTAGTGCCTAACTTGAAAACAAATATATTCTATAAACTTGATCAATACTAACTATTATTTCAAGCCCATTTTCGGCCCGTCAAAATTTATTGATCTATTTCAACGCATAATTTTTTGGCTGTAGCACTAAGTCCAATTTGACTACAATCATTTTCTGACTAGTAGAAGTTGATTGCGTGGCATATATCTTCAATGCAACGTTACCAAAAGTTTGAAAGGTGTTTCTATTGAGATTTCAAAAATGTATATTTACAAACCTGTTACATTTCATTTTATTGAGCCCGTTTTTCGTCCGTAATTTCCTCAATTTTGGCAAGGTCCGGCCCGCGTCCATATATATATATA
>CABFPE010000456.1:172453-193172 GCA_900660155.1 Hofstenia miamia
TATTTATATGTATAATTTATATATATATATATATATATATATATATATATATATATATATACGTATATAAATATTGACAAATCAATGGGTACCAGGGTTGTCGCGGGACGTGGGATGAAATGAGATAAGGAAAGCTGTCCCACTCGTCCTATGGGACCAGTCGTGAGACGAAATTTTGCCAAAATGTCTTTTTCTGAATATATGTTTATACAGGGTTGACTGGAAAAAAACATGTAATGTTTTAACCAGGTTTGACATGGTGTTTTAAAAATTTGCTTTTTAATTGTTTTTCAACATCTTTTTTTCAGGATATTTTGGATCAATAGTCTTATCAGTCTAAGACAATGTTTGAGAAATTCACATGTATATGCTTCCTATCTTTAAAAATTTGAATAATGCGCCATAAATTTAATATGGGTATCTAACAGTGTTTTTTGGGATGTAGGATGTTCCATGGGACGTCGGATGTTATGGGAATGGGACAGAAAATATCTGTCACACGACATTGTTAACATTGTACAAATTTTTTATGCTAATAGATGTTTTCTTAACATTTTGAGTTGTTTCTTTCAATGCTTGTTTTTAATTTATTTATTTTTGCAGACCAAGACATTTTTATCCCAAAAGATAAAGCTTCTTTTTGACTATCATATATATATATATATATATATATTCAGCGCCGTTTAACTATTTTTAACATAGTTCCTAGTATTCAGTACACGATGTGATTTTAATACCTTAAACTTCTAATTTCAACAAGATATTTTGTGAATACCTTCATGTAATTAAAGCAAACACAAAACCCCAATGTGGGTTTAATCGGCCTAAAAACAAAAAAGATGGTAATTTTATATGGGAATATGAATTCAAGCTCTGAATACCACACTATAGTATTTCATTGCACATAGTTTTTGGAAAAAATTTTTTGGAAATATTTTTGAGAGTTTATATTTAAACAACGATTTTAATGTAGTATATTTATACAAAATTTGATAAGCTCAGAGATACATACATATATATATATATATATATATATATATATATAATATATATATATATATATATATATATACTGGCCGGTGTGAATTGCATGGTCAATTTTTGATAACCATCCTTTTATAAACTTTGAAATATATCATTTTGTTAATTAGAAACATTCTTTTTGGTCCATTCAAAAATATTTGATACACATGTAGGTGCTCTTACCTGTCAGTTGTTTAAATTAAGACTCATAATTTTAGATGAGATCTAGTCTCATTCAATTCCATGGATTTCCAATAAAGTATTCAAAACACTAGAAGTTGTTAAAACATTCTCAAAATAATAAAGCAAAACAAAATAGAAGTAAGTTGTTTGTAACTTTCTAGCTAACATTATTTTGAATTTCTATAGTTAATAATTTTGAAATGACTCTGAACGATGTCAATGTTATGCCAGATGCTTATAAGCTCAGCAATGAGCAAAAATAAAAAATTTAGAATCCCTTAAGTTCATTTACTGATCTTGAATATTATATAAATGTTATTAATATTAACAGTCAAGCAAATTAGACTGCAATAGCTATTTTTTCAACGATTAAGAAAAGATTCTTAGTTTGCGTAAGCTATAAAAGTAAGGAATTATTGCAACATTCCAATGAGTCAAGTTCTGTTACAGCGATTCTTGTATCAGTCAGGTATAGCCATGGGAATTCACTAATTTAACGAAGGTATTAATACATAAAATTGGGCTTCATCATTATTAATGAACAACTGTCCATCGAAAATGCAAACTCATAGGTTTTCTCATTTCTCTTAGCAATTTTTAAATGTCGATTTTTTTCAAAAATAGGCTTTTGTAAAGCAAATTAGGACACGTTTTATTAATAGTTTTCCACCTAATATTCGAATATTGCTCACGTATACTGAAATATTGTTTTAATATTTTCAGAAATACTGCATGGATTTATCTGACATATGCTTACTGATATTTTAGCAGTAAATCAGACAAACAATTTGTTTTTTGCAAAATATTTTGCAACCTAATGTTCTTGTTAAGCGCTCAATGAAAAATTGCAATGGCTACGTGGATGTTTCGGCGCAATTGCCTCTGCACATATGCATATGATAAAATTAAAATCTCTATGCATGTGGTATTGTGGACGTTTTGCCACAATTGCCTCGGCATATCTACATATAATATCAAACACCTTTCCTATTATCTTGTCCTTAGTCATGTGAATTACTTTCAATATATAGTTTTTTAGTTTAAGAAACTTTATTGAATAAAACTATAGAGAAAAGACATGCCTGCATGTGTAATATTATTTGTTTCAATTTTTTTATGAATTTCAATTTATTTAACATATTGCGGAATATTGTGATTGAATTTGCCTCACATTATACGTTTCAGCACAGCGTTGAAATCGGGCATGATTTTTGCAGGGGTCCATTTATTAATACCGATGTTCATCCTAGCCCGCTTTTTGGCATTTTTAAAAAAACAGTGCCTAATATTTTTTTTGAGAAATATTGTAAAGCGCACTTTTTTTGTAGAAACAGCATCCGCTTATTAATGCTTATGCTATAATAAAAGTGCTTGGATCATAATTATTTTGAATTCATTTGTTTGTTATCCTAATAACGGCGAAAACTAGCAGTGCACTAATACAAATTACTTAAGGGTGCTTTTGTAGAAAGTTTATATTGGACGTATTAGAATTTCTCACATTTATTTACTACCGCAAATTTATTCTTGTAACAATTTAATATTATTAATATTTTTTTTTAATATTTCTTCTGGTTTTTACAAATAAAGTGATTGATACTTGTAAAGAATTAAAAAATATAGAACTATACAAATTCACTTGGTTGTAGAAAACTTTGTGATTACCTTGATTTCAAAAGTTTGTTGTTCTTAAGGATTCGATTTTTATAGACTATATTCCATAATTTGTCAAGTAATTGGATTCTTTTTTCGTAGTGAAGCTTTAATAGGTTTATAAAATTTATTGAAATGTTGTTCTCCTCTTTATATCTGGATTGAGCTTGTTTCACAAATCAAATGTAAATTTGTAAACAATTTTTGTTAATTTGATTTTGTGATAAGTCTTAGATAGTCTATGGATATTTTCATTAAATTCTAATACAAATATTTTCCAAAGTAGTAAGAGACAATGTAATTTCAATATGTTTTCTAGTGATTCTATATTATGTTTACTTTATATTTTTGATCGTTTTTTGCAGATTGTAATAATTGCCTAATTAAAAACTTTTTGAAATATTTGCCTAGTTACATTAGTAAACAAAAAAGAAAAATATTAAAACTGTGATAGTATAAGAGATCTTAGTAAATTATTTGTGCATTTCATTGGCATGATTCCTATTTGGTCTTATTTGAATATAGACAAAACTTCAAGTATTGTAACATAGACAAATTTTTAAGTAGAACCATACACAGCACGCTTCGTTTGAAAGGAGGCCGCTGTGTGATATTTTCAATTTTGCTGATTATCATTTTATGTATTGCCTAAAGCACATCATTGCTTTCGAGTTGGTGCATGGGCATTTTTTTAATGAATTTGCTATTAAATTAATTCCATGTACCACATTGCAGAGTAATTTTAGCAATATTAGTGTTCAAAACCACATCATAATTCGTTGTCATTCATTTTGTGTAAATGCTTACCAGCCAAAGTTCATATTTCCAAATAATCTGGATTATATTTTCTAAGAATTTTGAAATATTCAATTGTTTTATAAGATAAGATAAGATACGATATTCTATATTCAAATAAAGTTTATTTAATTTTAACAATTAGAAACTGGTAATATATCTGAATAGCGTCATCAAATATACAAACATGCAGATACATAAAATAAAATAAAACAATCTATGCAAAATATTTCCAGGCTAGGGATAAATTGCTATAAGGATTTCAAGAATGAGATATTGGATAAAAATTATTGTAGAATTTGTCTCCTAGCCAAGAAAATTTTAATGTGCTTCTTAAAAGCTTGCAGTTTTTCAATATTCTTTATTTCTTTAAGTAGTGAGTTCTAACAGAGATGGAATCAATGGTATCTTCATTTTAAGAAACTTCGGATCTTCTTTCGGATTTAAAAATGTTTAAAACTGGTGTATTTGTACATTTTATAAATTACGAAAATGTTTCATTGATCCTAATAATTTCAATCTAAGTGAAATTTTGTAATTGAATTTCATTGTTATTCTTTCCAAAAACTTATAAAATTGGCGAAGAATACGTCAAGTCTGAAAATGCAATTCATGGTAGCCATCACATAATGACAAAAACCAAAAACATTTGTTTGTATAAACTTGCAAGTGGACGAGCAGAATTCTGAAAAGGATTCTCTTTAATGTGTATGTCAAAGAAAATGCACAGAATACAGAGAAGCAAGTGGAATACCTTAGCTTTTGGAAACACTGCCAAAATTTAAAAATACTAATATAATTTGGAGTGCTCTACAATCAAAAAATCTCATTTAAATATGCACTCTAAGCATCTTGCAATGCCAAGATCAACTTAGTACTCAAAAGGTTTGTCATTATTATAATCACTAATACAAAAATGTTTATGGAGCCATACCGTCGGGATACTGGGCCTATTAATTGGGTGTGAATTTATTGAATGTTGCTGCTATATATTTAAATTTTTTGATCCATTTAGTATCCAATTTCAGTAAAATTCAAAATTTATATTTAAATCTCAAATTTTGTTTGAAAAATTAATTTTTCTATCACGGATTTTAACACACTTTGCAACAATTTTTTTAATGTCTTGCAATACAAATTTTTGAGTTGTTCTTTAATTTGCCATTCTTTCTGCTATTCCTGTTTTCATCGCCTTAGCTGCAATTTTGAAGTAAATTTATCTTGTCTGAAACAACTTCAATTCATAGTGACATTGCAAAGTGGTTATTTTTGAATTTTTACATAAAAAATTAGTACGGGAGGCAATACTATAAGAAACTCAATTATTTAAACTCTATAAATATATTATGATTATAGTTGATGAAAATGTTAGGAACTAGATTATTGAAAAGCTTACAAATAAGTTTATTTGCATGCACTATTTCGTAAGTATACCGTATTTACCCGTGTATAAGCCGCATCCGTAGATAAGCTGCACCCCGAGTTTGGGAGAAGATTTTTAAGAAAAAAATTTTTTTGAGCAATATAAAAATTCACAAGTATTGAATCAACGAATCATATTTATTTACATTAGTCATATATTGTTACAACTTTGAAGAAAAGAAACCTGCATTTCCGCGATTTATTGCCTATCTTAATACATTAAGTAAAACCATAAATCTATATAGTGATATTTTTAATAAATTAATTGTTTGTCTTTTAAACAAGGATATTACATTACTTTAATGAATATTACAGCAAGATCACGTACTTTAGTTTACAATATATGTGCAAATTATGTGTCTTCGCGAGATGTTTCTCTAGATAAGCCGCATCCCCGCTTTGGGAGCAATTTTTCGTGGAAAAAGGTGCGGCTTATACACGGGTAAATACGGTATGTCCATTTTTTATCTCAAGATAGTGTTGAAGCACTTAAAATTTTCTATTCGCATTAATAAAAAACATAAATATTTTTTAAGTTTATGTTTATTTATTGTTGGAATACTTATTTAAACTCAGATCCGTTTCGGATTGAAAACTAAATTTTTTTAAAAAATTCAGATCGGATCTGGATCTTGAAGTTTTGGATCCGGATCAGATCGGATCGGATCGGATCTTAAAATGTTGGATCCAATTCCATCTCTGAGTTCTAAGTTCGAATAGCGGTATTAATGAACGATTGCTTCAAAACTTTTTTTCGATATTTTGCGCAAGTCAAGCGTTTTGAACTGGAATTCTGATTATGAATATAACCAAGCATTTATGAATATTCGAATGCTATTTCAGAAACAATAATCTGGATCTATAATTTTAAGAAAAGCTGATAACGATATTTTGTATGCATCTTTCACCTTGGGGAACATTTCATTTAACAAAAAATGATGCTCATCAGCATCATCACAAACAAATAGACGAAGTAATAAGAAGAAAAAATATTAGTAAACTTCGAAAATTCGAAATATTTTTCCAGATGAATTGCAGAAATCTTAACTAAAGATAAACATGACATGGCCAATGTTAATGAATTGAAACAAACATTTTAGAGTTAGAGTCTTGAAGGTTGGAATGGTTTCAAATTTCTATAGATATTAAGGAATTTCTGATTATACTCAATAACATAGGTTGTGGCTGTGTTGCCTTCAACCACATTACATAGCGCTGTCAGGAAAACGTCGGAGCCCGATTTTTGAAAAAATTTAAATTCCTTGCCACAAGAGTCATGGAAACACGACAATGATCCCGTGATTACCTAAAACGTTCAATGTCTGATATATTGATAACGTTGATGTTTAAATATATGGATTGAAAATGCAATCATTAAACTGAGGAAATCTGCCTAATTAGCTCACAATTTTGCCTCACTCAAATTGTTAATCTTACTAAAACCCAGTCTTGTATTATAAAATCAAAAGATAAATTAAATTGTTTTCAACACAGATAATTTTAATGATACCCAAACATAACTGGCGGACAAATTTAAGTACGTAGGAATTATATTTGACTCATTACTAACCTTTCAAATTGATTTGAAATTATCATAAAAAAGAATGGTTATTTCAATTAAGGCACGCACCAGTTCCCTATCAAAGCGAAAATTTAACTTATCCATACTATGGTTTAAATCACTTTTATGTGGCAATGTACTCCATACAGATGTAAATGAAATTTCTCTAAGGAAAATTAAAACACAGTTAAGATGATCAATGAAACTAGGTAATTACATGCACAATTTTGAATAAAAAATGGAATAAAGACTTCTTAATTGCTCAATGTTTCATTCATGTATATGTACTAGCAGCATTATATAGGGTCACAAACAATATTGATTCTACAATAAGATAAATTGCCCTAATCTCGGTAGAATTGCATACCTAAGCAGACACTCGAAATTTAAAACCAGATCTTTGTAAAATAATGAGAAATTCATTGTATAGAACTTTAGAATTTCTTATCTAGAGAAAAGCAGCTGAATAAAGGTTATAAACACAATTTCAAACGATGTTTCTATAATTCTAGAAAAAAAGTAATTGAATTCAAATTTTGAGGTTTTATTAAAATCAGGATATTCAGCTAACAGTAATTAAAACATCATAGCCTAAGTTTATAATATTATATTTTGTAATTTTTGTAGTCTATGGACGTTTCAGAGTTGTTATCTGTATAATAATATATTTAATAAAGAAACACATCGTTTATATAACTAAATCTAACAAAGTTATTTTAAAAAATATATATATTGATGTATATTTTGTGAATTTTATAGTGGAAACTTTTGATAATGTCAGTAGCATGCTGAAACATGTTAAATAAATGATGCATTTCTTTTTAAAGTTAATCATATACTGTTTAAGTAATTTAGAGGATTACTTCTTCATTGTCATTGACCAATAAATGCTGCAGAGATAAGTGATGGTAGTAATCGGTCTACAGGGTTATTTCAAAAACGCATTTGCTCCACATTATATAAGGCATCAATATGTAGGAGTGATTCTATGTTTGACTTCTCTTTGCTTTTCCTGAATAATTGGAAACGTTTCCAGCATTGCAATGGCAACCTACACAGACTATTGCGACCTAAGCTAGACCAAATATTTTGTCTGTGAATTTCATTTTAAGGAATTGAATAGGCGTCAACTTGTACAATAACAGTAAAAAAAAATGCTCTAACCATTCAGCTCATGCATGTGTTGTAGAGAATCTTTGAAGAGCAACAAAATATTAAATTGACGATAATTTGAACTATAGGCTGCGATAAACAACTTGATTTGCTAAAGATATTTTATAAAATTCACATGTACAATTTTGATATGTACATATATATTACGTGAATTAATAAAAGCCCATTAAAAATTTAATTCAAACAAGGGTCTCATTCGAAATGAGGCCTCCCGTAAAAGGGGTGATACACGGTCAAACTTATGTGCTAAACTTAATTACATAATTGCTCGGCACACAAATCCAAGTTCGAAAGTGTATCATCCCTTCAGACTTGTCGCCAACCATGATTTCAGGGATCTCATCGCTTTTGATTTTTCTCGTCAAACAAGTGTGCCGGGTAATTAATTTTGACGGTCACCCCTTCAAACAAGTTTTAACAAAAATCCTGAAATTTCATATCAAATTATGAAAAATTTCAAAATTGCTCTTATAGTATGTTTGATAATTCAACTAACAGTAGACTTTGTGATCATCATGGCCAAACATGTATTATTTTGGTGTTTTGCTTTGTTTACATTCACAAGAATAAGATTCAAACAGAAAATATGAATTCAAAGGATCTCATACAATTGACAATCTCGAATTTCAATATTTTCCCATTTCATATCTTCAGATACAAAAATACAGACACCTCCACTAGATTGCTTTTCAGAATTATTTTGACTACGGTCATGGCGATTAAGCTTATAACCAGATATGCCTACATGAGCGTCCTCTATATCTGTGCTTAGCCAAGTTTCAGTGAAGCAGCAAATTTTGATGGTATTGAAAAGCAAACAAATACATTACAAAGGATTTTTAATAATTTTAACAAAAACATTCAAATATATTTCGACTTACAACGTCATCGTCAGTTTTACAAATAATTCCCTCTAAATTTACTTGATTTTATAGCAATATTTTATTTCACTAAATCTTAATTATTGGTAACAATAGTTTATGTATATAATCTTCTTTCGTATTTAGACTTGGTTGAAATGATCTTATTAAAATTCTTTCAGTGATTTTAAGATATTTTGCATCGGTATTCTTTGAAATTTTTACATCCTAACTTAGTCCACAATTTTTAAGGTGTTTTGAAATGGTTGAATTAGTTTCATGTTCTTTTGTTCTTCTGCTTAGTTGACGACCACAATATCCGATATAATCCTCACCACAGGTGCATTGAATCTTATAAATTACATTAGATTTATCGGACATGCTAGTTGTGGATTTAAGGCCAAGTTTTGCATTAAGTTTGTGGATATTGTAAGCAAATCTTACTTTTTCTTTAATTAATTCTATCTCTTTCATTTGATGTATTAGATTTGTTGTATGTATTCCTCGATAGTTGATTTTAAATACATGTTCAAAGTTTTATGAATACTTTTTTCTTTGTCATTCGTGACTATTTCTGAAATTGCTTCTTTGATATATTTATCAATAACATTGTTTGGATATTCATTTTTCCTTAAGTCTGCCTTCTATTTATAAAATCAAGTAAATTTAGAGGGAATTATTTGTTAAACTGACGATGACTTTGTAAGTCGAAATATATTTGAATGTTTTTGTTAAAATACATTACAATATATGGAATTCTTTAACACTAACACATGTAACTAAATATACATATTATCTTACCCGATGCTTCATTTATCTTTGTTTAGCATACTCTTAATAATAATAATGATAATAATAATAATAAAAAATAATAATAAGGAATGTAGGACAAAGACGAGAGGATGCAAAGATCAGTTGTTAATAGACCAGGCAGTTGTGGAGAATTGTAGAAGAAAGAAGACAAATTTAGCAATGGCATGGATAGACTACAGGAAGGCATACGACAGCATATCACATAGGTGAGTATTGAGGATGCTAGAGGCTAATGGAGTTTCACGGAAATAGGTTGAGTTTCTAGAGAGGGAATGGGAAGGTGGCAGACTGAGATAGACGGGCATAGGTTGGGGTTTACACAGGGCATATTCCAGGGAGACAGCTTAGAACTACTACTGTTTGTAGTTAGCTTAATCCCTATCACAGAAAGGTTCAAGAAGACCGGCATAGGTTATAAGTTGGAGAAGAATGTTAGAGCAGTGAGTCACCTGTGGTACATAGACGACCTGAAGATGTTGCAGAACCAAGTGGAAACATTGGAGAAGACAGGCAGAGATTCAGGGTTAGAATTTGAATTATTTGATGAATATGCTCTATATATTTTAAATTATTATAATAAATAATGCCTAAGTATACAATTTCATTTTCTTCCATGATTTTATTGTTTTCTTGTAAGCTTTATTCAAAGAATAAAGTCTGTAACTAAGTAATATCAATTTGCAACTAAGTGGAATTATAAAAAACAATTTACTTTAAACCTTAATAAGTATTTTTATACTTTTCTGTATTATACAAATGTTTAAAAATAAATTAGTATAATTATTATTATTATTATTATCTTATCTAAGGATAAGATAGCTCTGTCTAATACATTGAGTAAATCTTCATATTTGTTTTTATATAATAATGTATCACCAGCATACTGTATGCATTTATTTTATTAAATAAATTCGATGTCATTTATTTAGATGTTAATTAGTAATGGTCCTAATACTGAAACTTATGGGATTCCATGGTTAATTATTATTGAATGAGATGCTATGTTTTTAATTTTTACGTATTTTCTAATAAGACCTAATTAAATTTATTGCTGATTCCTCAAAATTGTATATGTATTTGTTGTAGTTTATTTATTAAGATATTATGATCAATCAAATTAAGTGCATTGGATAAACATAGAAATAAAATGAATACACTAAGATGATTTAATGCTTCTTTGTTGATAAATTACTTCTAAGTGCAAATTGTATCGATCAAAGTAAATTATATTTTATTGTTGCTAAGTATCTTTAATAATTTTAATTTGAAAGTAGTACCAATCATATTCATGCACAAAAAGATGATACTAAAATGCAATTAATTAGACCAATTTCAGTACTTTCAATGCTAAGTAAAATATTTGGAAAAATAGTATGTAACCAAATAAATAAATATATTGAGAAATATAATTTATTTTAATAAAGACGTTAGACTAAATGAGATATATTTCGCGCAACTTGAGCATCGTTAATATAAAAAATTTTCCCTCTAAATATGCACTATTTAATTAAAAGATATTATATATAATTAAACGTTAATTAGAGGAAATTTGTGCTGACATATGTAATAATCTTTGGTGTTAAGATTTGGTTGCATTGATCTTTTGTATATACTTTCGATTACGTTTAAATTTTTGCGGGATGCTTGATCTTAAAATTTTGATGTCATAATTTAATCCACATTTCCTTAGGTGTTCTGATATTGTTGACTTTTATACACCAATGTTCCTCTAGAAAAAGCCATGGACATAGTAATAGAAATTTAACGATTTACGATCTAAATTTCGAGACAAAGACGCTCGCTATTAATGCTTGCAACGAAAAATTCATTAATGGAATTTAAGGGAGAATTTTACTTGCAGAAAATGGTTTAGCTATGGGTAGTTCCTTAAGTCTAACCCTAGGTAACATCTATTTAAATTTTATTAAGAAACAGTATGCATCAAATGGCATCAGATTTCATTTTTACGAAAGATGTATGGACGATAAATTTGCTATAGTAAATAATGAAGAAGATGCAGAAATGATAGTAACAAAACTAAATTCAATAGATGACAACATAAAATATACAATGGAAAAAGAACTTAACAACAATTTCAATTTTTTTAAAGTTAATACTAGAAGAACAGCATATGGCTTTGTTACAGGAATTTATAGAAAGCCAACCAATACAGGTTTAGCTTGAAATTTCAATTCAAATTCATCTGTAACATACAAAATAACACTAATTAAAGAAGCAATGCATCGTATTTTTGATGTCTCAAGTTCTTATGACATCATAAACCAAGAAATAATCAAACTAAAGTCGAATTTGAAGAAAAACGAATATCCAAGTAATTTTATTAACAAATTTATTATAGAAACAATGGATGAAATATTGAAAAACAAGACAGGAAAATATTCAAATAATTTTGAACACATTTTCAAAATTGAACATAGAAGGAAGCACACAACAGATATGATTAATCAAATACGAAGAATAAATTATATTAATGAAAATGTGAGATTTTTTTATAAACCACGAAAGCTTAGTCAACACCTAGAATTAAAATCAAAGACAAAGTATCCGATAAGTCCAATGTTATCTATAAAATCAATTGCACATGTGATGAGGACTATATTGGATATAGTAGCAGACAACTAAGCAGAAGAATAAAAGAACCCGAAACTAAGTCAACAATATCATAACACCTACGGAAATGTGGATTAACAGTTCGAGACACCAAGGAGGGTAGAAAAAACTTGGGTATTTCGAGTATAAAAACGCATAGATTAATAGATTACTTTGAGCCCTCATACGTTTTTCCGCAATTCATTTGACGAAGTTATTGCCACATTGCCGTTTCAATACAAAATGGGCCTAAGAGTGCATAAGTCAGTGTTTTTTAAAGGTCTGTTAACTTACATGGATTATTTAATCATCTTCTACTCTCGTGAATGTATATAATGTTTGTATATTTTAACATTTAAATAATTTTGCTTGACAGTTGTATTTTAACGCAGAAGTTGCATTAGTTTTTCCATCATTAGACATTTAGAAGTTGTAATATTTCAATGTATTGTTTTTTAGAATATTTCATCCATTTTTACTCCAAAAAACATTGGGGATGAGTAAGAGCCATCAACAAATGAAGAATCTAATACATATCAGAAAGTTCGGAACGAGTTTTAGCGAATCAAATTCAGTTTCAAAATAAGCAAAATACGCTCGATGGTGTCGCGCACTGTAAATTATGACATCAAAATTTAAAAATTAACCATCCCCAAAAATTTAAAATTAATCGAAAGATTAAATTTTCTGAATATACATAAGATCAATGCAACCAAGTCTTAACACCAAAGATGATTACATATATCAGCACTAATTACCTGTAATTAACGTTTAATTATATATAATATCTTTTAATTAAATAGCGCATATTTAGGGGGGAAATTTTTTATATTGACGATGCTCAAGTTGCGCGAAATATCTCATTTAGTCTAACGTTTTTATTAAAATAAATTATATTTCTCAATATTTATTTATTTGGTTATATATTATTTTTCCAAATATTTTATTTAGCATTGAAAGTACTGATATTGGTCTAAATAATTGCATTTTAGTATCACTTTTTTTTGTATAGATGTTTGGTACTACTTTCAAATCATTCGGAAAAACACCCTCAGAAATACATTGCTTTAAAATATCACAATGGTCTACATAGTATTGACATGGTTTGCGTAAAAAACCATGTTGGTATTTTAGATGATCCTTGTGATTCATTAACGTTTAAGTTTTGTGATATTTTTTCAAACTGATGTAAAGTTATGATGCAAAACAAATTATTATTTAGGATCTTTAGTAATTTTAATAAAAACACTACACTAAAAGATATATATCCAAAAATTTTAAATTAATCGCAAGTATATACATAAGATCAATGCAACCAAGTCTTACCACCAAGATTACATATACCAGCATAAATTATCTCTAATCAACGTATAATTGCATAATGATATCTTTTAATTAACTAGTGTATATTGAGGGAATTTTTGTAAATTGCCGATGCTCAAGTTGAGTTGAGCGTAATATATCTCTTTTAGTCTAATGTTTTTTATTAAGAAATTATGGATATAATATTATCATTGGGATCAGTATAATTTCCTAGATTTATAAATGTCTCATTAAGTATATTACCTATCTTTTGGTAATCATATAGTATTTCTTTTTTCTTCAAAGATGTGAGCTCTGAAGAATTACTATTGAAAAATTTCGATATAAATCTCAATTTTTGTGATATGCTCTTGTTCGTAAGAAATCGCATAAATGTCTTTTGCATTTGTTAGATACTTTGTTTCTTACATATTTATACTTGGTAAAATGTGTGTCGTTTTTATCTTTACTGACTGTTTTGATTGCTAAAACAAAAAATATATATTTTGCAATTTTCTATAAAGCATTATTGGTATGCATTTTATTGCGAACCATATTTATTTTCAAGTTTTCTAAATATTTCCAAAGACAGTTTTCCACAACATAACAGTTTGTCCCATGCAAAAAGCGTGTTAAGCTTAAAGTATATTTTCTTTTGCTAGCAATTATTGAGAACACATTTAATTTATTATTTTAAACTAATTCAAAAAAATGGAAGCCATAGTAAGTAAGTATAGCAATAAACCATTTGTAATTTATTGTTGTAGAAAGCAAATGCTTTCAAAACTATTTGTCAGACAAAATGAACATCGGTATTAAAGATTTCCTGATATTTTTTGAGAAAAACAAGATTAGTTATGTATACGAAGAACTGCTAAAAAGAAAGAATATCAAGCAATAAACGCACAGTTTAATGAACAGAGCGAAATATTTTAGAAATCCGTACTCAACTACTTTTAATGACTCGAATCTACCACAGTAAGTATTAAGTGAGACAGTAATAAATTCAAACAATTATCCATGAATATTCATTTACATATGTACAATCTATAAAACATTATTTACAAGGTCATCAAATATACAAAAATGACATTAAATTACGCACAAAATTTGGCCGAGAATTTTGAGGATAACGATACTGTGCTGAATGATATGCTAAACTGGAAAATTCCACAACTCTAAGTTATGTAAATCACATCAATGAGCAAACATGACTATTTTTTGTGTTGGATAGAGTAGCTCGTCTTTTTAGTCCCTCTACAAAAGCATTGTGATTAAACGTGCCCGCTGAAGAAGGTATGAAAAATCGTGCTGGCTGAATTAACAATTCAAATATTGCATAAACAGGCCGGTGATCGGATGTCCGAACAGCCGAGGCAGAGTCATAGAATTTACAAATAAGCGGGGGCTCATCTGAAGTGGCTGGTTGGCTTTTAAAAAGAATTCTATCCGTATATGCAGGAGTCCTCTTCTTTACGGACGAATCAATGTGGTCGCTGAAGAGGTCGAATTTATACGTTGGTATAAATCTAAACAAAATTATTCAATGCAAAATTGTGAAAAAAATTATTCTAAAATATATAATATTTCTCAATAGATTAATTTTGGAAATTGACAAAATTAATTATAGGTTAGAGTATTGAACAAATTATTCATAGAATGGATGTCCGTGTCAATGTTACAAAATGGCGTCGTTCTAATGGCTCAGCTGCGATTTTGGTTGATGAAATAGAGTGGGCAATACAAATTACATATAGATTCAAAAATGGTCATTGTATTGGGAGGAATATTATTCGAAGCAGTACATTGGAGACAGTAAGGCAATTTAAAAACTAAACCCACCAATATCACTGTGATGTAATTTGGCAGAAGAATGTCCTTCTTAAAAAAGGCAATAATCGCTGAGACATAGATTTAATTCAGAGGTATCACACTCTTTGCAAAAAATTTTTCAAAATTTTAACACTTAAAAATGGTTTGAATGAAGCACCGCTAATTCTTCTGAAAATCATCGTTAACTACTGTAATGCTGTGAAGAAACACTCGTAATTTTTGCAGGAATTTTGTCAATTGTAGAGCACATTGTGATTGAGACATACATTTTGTCTAAATGTAATATTGGATATATGAAGTGCTTTCTTAGTGCTGTATATGTTAGCTAGCTTTTCAGAATTTAAAAATATTGTGCCCCATCTATAATTTTAGTGATGTAATACATAACTGAATATTGAAAGCATTAGCCTTAGAAAGACCCATTATTAAAAATCATTTAGATAAAAATTTGATTATTTAAAATTTGTGGAATATGTGCACCAAAAATAACAAAAAATATGAACCTATAACATGTTGATAATTAATTCAAATTGGCACCTTTTGGAAAATATTTTTCAAGAAAATCGCTGTTGGAAACGGATCAAAGTTTAACAAGAGAAATAAAGGCGACCGATGCCTGAAAAAAATTTAAAAAGTGTCTAAATGAGAATAGATGAGATTTAGTCAACACATCGCTTGTCAATTGGGTCAACTGCACCTTTCTAGTTTTCGAAATTACCCATCTTTAATTGCTTAATTAAAAAATACTCAAATAATTAAAATTATTTGATTTTTCCTGTTACACGAGCAAGACGTCTACATACGCTTGTTTACAACAACCCTTTGCATGCAAGCAAACACAACAGCTGTATGTAACAGATTTGCAAGTGACCCTCGTGGGTCGTGAGTCATGGGTCACGTGGGTCACTTCTTTGCGTGAGTCAGTGTGGATCATGGGTCAATAGAGCTGATCCACTTGTAATACTGGCAGCACATTTTTATAAAATAAGTAGTACTCAAAATCACTTAGTAAGCTTTCAATTTGAATACATGCTTTTGTTTTGAACTGTGAGTAATACTGTATACATGCGGTAGTCAATTAACTGCTTGTAAACCATATTAGCCCTTCCTGAATGAAGGACCTGAAATCGCATTAATTATCCTACTTGAATTTGAATTGTAAAAAAAGTCCGTTCATTAGAAAAACCACACACTGAAAAAAGAACTGCAAACACCAGATATGTTTTGACAATCTGGCCAGTAACGGTTTCATAGTAGCCATGCCCGACAATTTATCAGCAAATGAAATACATCGCCTTATTAGAGATAATATCTATTGTATTAAACCGGCTCCTTCATCACTAACTTCTAAGGGTTGGTCTAATTTTGGATATATTTATGATGAAAATAACGTCGAATTATTTGGAAGGGTTGCATGCAAAAAATGTTCTGTACCTTATAGATACGAAACAAAAGATCAGGATGGTGTAATAAAGAAGAGGGGAACGAAAAATATCTGATCACCTGAAACAGTGTAACCATTCTGTAAGCACATCTTCACAAAGCTTGCTTAAATTCCCACGATAATCAATTGACAGAAAAGGAATCATCTGCTATCAAAGATGTTACTTTGAAAATGGTTGCTATTGAATATGTTTCATTTAATTTTTTTGGCAATGCTGGACTTCATGATCTTGCACAATCGCTTATCGATCTGGGGTACAAGTACAATGGAGCAAATACTGATAAAATACTGTATTCAAGGGAAACTATTAGAAGCCATGCTTTAAAAAAGATTTTGCAAGTTCATACGATCATTAAGGGAAATGTTTCTAACGCCGCATTAAAAAACGATATGTCATTTGTTACGGACTTGACAACTGACGATGTTAGGAAAAGAGCAATAATGGATGTTCCGTTTTCTGGATTGATCCCAAATCTGGTATTCTCAAACACGCTCTTTACAAATGCTCACAATTTATTGGTAAGCATGTTGCTGCAAATATTTGCAATGGCATTGACACAAATTTGGAAGAGTTAGGATGGAGCCTCAACCTAACTCCGTGCAATACTGATTTTGGTAGTAATATTGTTTGTGAGACAAAGCAAAAAGTTAGAATCAATTGTGCTTGTTATCGTTTACATACTTGCATTAATAACTCCTGGAAACAGGCAATTGAAATTGCTAATGATTTATCAGAATTATATGATGCTGTTAAATACTTAGTCAAGTATCAGAAGCAAACATCGGATCTTAAGTCTGCATTGCCTATTGCATAGAAACAAGGAGGTGATAATCGTCCATGGAGATCTTTAAGCAACATGATGTCATCCGTATTGAAAAGCCCTGACAGCTGCTATAATTCCTTAAAGAACGCAAAAACAGACCTTAGTTAATCCAATTGACAAATTCTTGTTGGAGGAAATCTGGAACCATATTTTTCAAGAAAATCGCTGTTGGAAACTGACCAAAGTTTAAGAAAGAAATAAAAGTGACCGATGCCTGAAAAAGAATTAAAAAGTGTCTAAATGAAAATAGATGAGATTTAGTCATTTAGTCAACACATCGCTTGTCAATGGAGTCAACTGCACCTTTCTAGTTTTCGAATTTACCCATCTTTAATTGAATACTCAAATAATTAAAATTATTTGATTTTTACTGTTACACAAGCAAGACGTCTAGATACGCTTGTTTACAACAAACCTTTGATTGCAAGCAAACACAACAGCTGTATGTAACATAGTTGCAAGTGACCCTCGTGGGTCGTGGGTAATGGGTCACGTAGTTCACTTCTTTGCATTAGTCAGTGTGGGTCATGGGTCAAAAGAGCTGACCCACTTGTTATACTGGCAGCACATTTTTATAAATTAAGTAGTACTCAAAATCACTTAGTAAGCTTTCAATTTGAATACATGCTTTTGTTTTTAACTGTGAGTAATACTGTATACATGCGGTAGTCAATTAAGTGTTTGTAAACCATATTAGCCCTTCTGAATGAAGGACCTGAAATCGCATTAATTATCCTACTTGAATTTGAAATGTAAACAAAAGTCCGTTCATTAGAAAAACCACACACTGAAAAAAGAACTGCAAACACCAGCTGTGTTGCTGTGTTTTGACAATCTGGAAAGTAACAGTTTCATACGCGCCATGCCCGACAATTTATCAGCAAATGAAATACATCGCCTTTTTAAAGATTATATCTATTGTATAAAACCGGCTCCTTCATCATTAACTTCTGAGGTTTGGTCTAATTTTGGATATATTTATGAAGAAAATAACGCCGAATTATTTGGCTGAGTTGCTTGCAAAAAATGTTCTGTACCTTATCAGGCGCGTACCTAGCAATTTATAGGGGGGGGGAGTCGGATTTTTCTGAAAAGGGCATTTCTATTCTTTTTTTACTGTAGTAAAAATGAGTTTTCGTAAGACTTAGTTGTGTAGGTTTTTATGTTTGGATAAATGATACCTAGCAAATCTAACAAAAATAACCACAATTCACTACAATGTCTGAGATAACCTAAATCGGACTCAGACTTGCAATTTAGCAATTTACTAATATTACAATTCAAATGTACAATAAGCAATTCAGTGAAAAGTACTGAAATGTATCAAACTATGAAACTTAATTATAAGTTTAAATTTCCTTCAAGTCGTTTTTAATCAAAACCGAATTTACTGATAAAGTTTTCCTAGGCCTACCAGTCTTCTAGAATTATTATCTAAACGTCTGAAATGATTTGGCCCTTTTCTAAATAAACTATTCGCGCTGTTTAAAGAATTATACTGCAAATAAAATTCGCTCAATAAAGAGTGTTTTTCGGTTAAAGAATTCGATTCTTTGACAAAGTACGTTTTACTTTTTATACCACTAACTTGAAAGCACTTTGTTTTCTGCTAAGTTACTATTGTAACGCAGCTAATTTCTATCAAAATATATTGAATGTAAATCGAAGAGGAGAAGAAATACTGTCTCACGGTTACAATTGTGAAATAACTCACAAGCACGCTTTCACTGTTTCCAGCAACTCGTAATTTAATCGAACTCAAGTTTTTANCCAAATTTTGAACATCAATAACGCAACATCATTTCATAGCAACATTCCTCGATGTGACTCCTTGTTCTTTTTCTTTTGTTGATAATGAAAGGACAGGGAGAGTTTCCTTTCTCAAATACTAATGAAATGCTGCCAAAAATGTTTGAAACATCATATGACACCCTGAAAATATCATGCTTGATAAACATTGATAATATGGAAAGCACGAGCGACTCAACTATTCCGCAAAAGGAAATGACCAAAAATGGATCCCTTTGCTAATTTTCGAGTACGCACTTGCAGCACTAAGCCAAGGGATACAATAGTTACATATGATGAATACAAGAAAAAATGAAAAACAGAGGTTAGGAGATATTTTAATTTTGACAATAACATTTATAATGAAAATCAACATTTGTTTGATCCTTTAATGTTTTGACATGAAAAGCGATTCGAGTTTCCAATACTTTCAGCTATTGCTCGTCAGATATTTCTGATTAAAGCAGCATCTGCAGAGTCAGAAAGGCATTTTTCTGCCTTGAATCGTATAGTTATGCCTTCTAGAAACCAACTTGCAGATGAAACTGTGGAGGTGGTTAGTGTTCTTGCGCATGCATATAAAACTGATTTGATTTGTTAACTAAATTTTTTGATGAAATACATTATATTTCTTAATTTTTCCACCCTTAATTTTGAATTCTGATGGTCAGTGGGTCAGCACTGCGTGGGTTGTGGGTCACTGTGGGTAGTGGGTCACTAGGATTGACTATTTATTTAAAGCAGGGGCCGTTTCAAAATATATTTATTGGCAGTCTTCAATTGCAGCAGGAAAATCTTCAATAATTTTCCACAGCCCAGTTCATTAACACCAAGCAAAACTAGTGTAAAAATCTGCTAGTGCAGAAAGAGCTCTGTTTTAAACAGCATATAGAAGTGAGTGAAATTCAACACACTGCTCCAATGCGCGCGATTTTAAGCAATACAACAGATGGCAAATAGAGTAAATTACACAACAGAACAGCTTTTCTAAGTGGCAAATATATCGCACTATATTCTAGCATCAATAATTTATTAAAACTGTATATAGCTCCATAGCGTTTGTCTAATTATCATGCCATTTCTATCGTAAACTAACTACAGATACAGAAACTGTATTATGCAAGCGATTGATTTTAGATGAAGCCACAAATATTATATTCCCGTTGCAAAAGAACAACTACATATACTTGCTGGAATAAAGGGAGGAGAGACCATTCCCAATCGCAAGAACTAATGCCTTTTAAGCAGAAGAGATACTGGAAGGTGCTATGAAGTAAACGATAAAATCAACTGTGAAAACTGCCTACTGAAATCTCTCATTATTCAAATGGGAGAATGATACACGTTACTAAATATTATTAAACATACAAGTTCTCGTTCAGTATCTGTTTTCGGACAGTTACTATATATATATATATATATATATATATATATT
>CABFPE010000456.1:193782-217784 GCA_900660155.1 Hofstenia miamia
ATATATATATATCATGGATAATGGAAGCATTTAAACGAGAGTCCTAAAATTTTCAAATGAGTGCAATTGATATTTGCATAGCAGCAACCATTATTCACGATGAGGAAAGGTTCGCCTTGCAATGATTTAAATAGACTGGAGTCTTAGTGAAGATAGTGTCCAGCCTATCAAGACATTCTTGGAAACAATCGTTTCATTTTTTTCAATGCAAAATAAAGATGAGAAAACAATTTATGATATTTCCACAATGATCTGACACTAAAATTCAAACATTTTTGCACAGAGAATTCACGTACAACTTGCTGTACCCATTGACCTTAACTTCATCGTTTATATGCATTAAGTAACGATTACACAAGTTCTTGAATTGAGTGGTTCTTGTTCCAAACGCTGCCGACGAGTAGGCGAATAGGAGCGCAATGAGAAACTGCCTTATATGACTTTGCAAAGTAAACAAGCCCGCCATGCAAAGATAATTGCTTTGAAAAACTAGGTGATGACAATATCAAAGAGATTTTGGCCAACTTTTGGGCGTTAGGCGATCATAATCTGCAAACTGCGTTCCTACGAAATTGCATTAATAGTATTCCTATTAAAAGAAAAAGAACCAGTGCAATTATTTCTCGTAAGAAGAGTAGCTATAATTATCACGTAATGGTGCAAGATATTGTTGTTACTATATACAGAGTGGCATTGCAAAATATTCATGGCATTAACCAAAGTCCTGTGAAAAGTGCTATAGAAATGAAAACTACAACTGGTACTTCTGTTAGAGACAAACGTGGTGCCCTCGAGCAGCCCGTACAATATGTGATGAAAGAAAGCAGACTGTCATTCAACACATCAGTATATTCCCCACTACTCAAAGCCATTACAGCAGAAAAAGGAACTCCAATAGGAAATATATAGTCTCAGAACTTAATATTAATAAGATGTCTGCTTTATGTAAGGAATGGCTTCAAGAAGGTTTGGTATTATATAAGCGTCAACTATGGACGTACAACCTAAGAATGTACGCATGTACGTTTGGAACAAATGTACTGCAAAACGGGCAGCAATGAAATAATAAGCTGCCTCAAGCATTATATCCATTGTGTTCTTCCAGATGAGATTGATACACTTATTATATTAAACGATAACTGTTCTGGCCAGGACAATAACTCCACTCTTATTCCATATTACCTGGGGGCAAATTCAAAACAATTTTCTCGTCTAGCTCATGTCCGAACATTCATATTTACCACGTGACAAAGATTTTGCTCTGATTGAGAAAAACAGCAGAAAGCATTCTCACATATTCACCCTTAAAGAATCCTCAAATAATCAAAAGTGAAAAACTCATTTGAAGTGGTCGAACTTAAATCGCAAGGTTTTACAGATTTTAGATGTGCTGAAAAGGCATACAACTTTCCGAAGAAGATCTGTATCCGTTGAATTTTAAAGTTTAATATTTTAAATTGTCAGAAGCATACAAACTAGGATACATTTTATATGAAAATTATTCAGGAATCAATGCCTCCCCCAAAGAAAGTGTTTTTTAGTTGAAATCAAAGTTCTCTTACAGAAAGGCATTTATTCGCGACAAGATTCAAACTTTGATCTAACAAAGTTGTGAATCTACTAAAATACCTGACTTCTGTGCACATAACGGCAGCTAAGGCGAAAAACTTGAAAATTTACAATATTAGGCTTTACTTCCTTATTCGATTTGCTCTAATCTAACTTAGAGTGACCTAACTAGCATACCGCAATCCCTAAAATAATACTCATTTGAAAAGCATTGGAGGAAGGAGAGCCAAATATTAATAGTTAGCTGTTATGTTAGTTTAGGGCTTTAATTAGCAAACTTAAAGCTTATATGAGATAAAATGCAAAAAAACTTTAAAGCCGTTTTTCTTGAAACTACTGTTTGGCGCATTGGCGGTTTTTGATTTGCAAGGCTTCAATTAAGAGGCTTGTCCAAATAACGGTCAGCTTCAATGATTTCCTGCTCCTGCTTAATTCTATTAAAAAATCGCGCTAAATTCGGTTCTTGTTAAAATATAAATATACGTAATAATCTAATCGTACGGAATTTAACTCGTAATAGGCTTTACAAAATTGCATTTTTTTGCCATCTGCTCAATAGTAAGCTACGTTAAGGATAAGCTAATTATGTGTAGCAGATGATAGACAATGAGCCTGCAGTATTTTAAATGCCTGGCTGATATTGCAAAAGCTAAAAGCACATTTCTTTATATCTAGCCTAAGCATTAATAATGAAGCACAATGAACGGATCTAGTTTGTATTAAGGGAATACGTGAAGGAACTGGCCTTAAACATTGACTCTGCTCAGGAAATGCTAACAAATAAATTGCAACACTGATCGAATTCATCTAAGAATTGCAAAACAACTTAAAAATTCTGCATATATTATTTAAAATTTAGAATTATAGAAAAGCAACTAGCAACTATAGCCTAATAAAACATACAAACCTAATTGGATGCTCTTGGAAGCCTTGAAGGACATTGCCCGATTTGATGTACTTATACAGTTGATCATGTACTAAGAGATCTTCAAATTCAGTAAGTTGAGATTTTCGATTTAAGTGGTGCATTTTTTCTTTGACAGTAAGATATGGTAAATCAATTCTGAAATTAAGATCACCCAACCAAAACACTCTGTCGAATCTTTCAGTGATGTCTTTACATTTTTTATATTTTGAAGGAAGTAATCGAGGAAGATTAATTGAATCTAAGATTCTTTTACAATCTTGAATTCTCACATTTACTTTATCAACATGAGGAGTCAAGTGCGAGTTAATAAATAAAAACGATGTTCCAAAAAAATAGAATGAAACAGCAACAGCACCTTTTGTCTTGAAAGCTGTACCTGGTCTTGTTGCAAATTGGTCACTTTCGAAAATTGAAAAATACCAAATAAGTTCACGACGAGCCAACACTGTTAAGTATAAGACTCCAAACCCAACGGAGTGAAGAATAACATGACTCATTCCAATGGTCTCCTGTATACGAATATCCCAAAAACTTCGATCAGGATTACTTTCTTGCGAACCTATCACAAATATATCTGGCAAATATTTTGTTTTATCGGGCAGAAGAAAAGGATCTATTGATTCGTGAAAGTATTTACCCTGAGCCATGTTCCATGTACCAACAAACAATGTAATTTTTCGATCTGGGAAGCAACGATCCAGTTCATCAGCAGCTATTAGCGGCGACGTATTGGCACTATTATAGAGATAATTTCTACTTTTGGCGACAGACGTGGGAATCTTTGGCAACTTATAACAGATTTCAACAGATACATCACTAGATGAATCGGAGACTTGATTTTCTGGTATAGCGTTGTTAAGATTAGCATATGATGAATCTGATTCAATATGAGTTTCACACTCAATAAAGTGATTCTCATCTTCATTGCTCGTATCCGAATCATAATAAATTACACTATTTGTAAGTGTTTGATGGCGTTCAGAAATTTTGTTGACATCGTCTATATCCGATGTATCTTGATCATTTGAAATTTCTTCAGGAACACCTGTGGAAGAAAAACCGTCTATTAACATTTGATTATTTTCATCAATGCCGTTATCAGATATGGTTTCATCAATTATGCGATTTTCTCTTTCATTAACTAACGGTAAATCATTTGATGACATTTCATCATTCACCGATGGTTTGTCGCAATCGATGGTATTGCAGTCGATTTGTTCAACTACAAAAGTTTTATCATCCTTAGGAGATTCTTCATTTTCGCTAATAGATTCTTGACTTACATCGGTTAAGTCCGAGTCAGAGTCAGATTCCAACTGGTCTATTGCATTTTCATGCTCATCGGCAAATCGATTGTCTGAATCAGTGAATTCTTTGCAGTTGCCGACATCATTAACAGCTTCCGTTTGAACACTTGTGGCATTAGTCTCTTGATTTAAATTAGTATTCTCTCTAGTGTCACTCATTGCCATTTTCTCAATGTACTTTCTTTGCAAAAAAACTTTTCGTTTTCGTGCACTACCGAGTTCAGAACTAGATACCTCGACTGAATTTGAATCCATATCTACCCAAACTAAAATCGACAAATTACACAAAAATATATCAAGCGTAATATGATATCGATTTATTCAGAAAGAACTATTAATTACATAAGAACAATTAAAAGACGTTAAATCCACATAATACACTTCAGTTGAATTTAAAAATGAATTATTGAATTTGCAAAAAATAAATCTTAGCAGCAATTAAAGCACGCATAACGAACAAGCGCACTATCAATAAATATGTGACATAGAATTAATGAGTTTATTCAAAACCAGCAGCCTATTTATAATACTAGTTTCATTCCCAAAAATATTTAATTTTGGAGCTAAATTTAAACAACTATTCCGTAGCATGTCGAAAAATTTCTTGTGTTATATTAAGTTACTGACGACTCTTTTACTCTATTGGCTTTGCATAGCTCTATATCTATCTAATGGGATATGACATGTTAGAATAATTTAGTGACATTGTATTGTAAAGAGAAAAGCTAAAATATTTTGATACAAAACTTGCCGATAAATGGCCGATGCACTTATTCGGTTTTGATTAATCAGAGATGACTTTGCAAGATTTGTGCATAACATTTACTGGCACAAATTATCAGAATATTTCCCGGTTTTGCAGGTTGTCCGACTCTCTGTATACAAATAATTGAAATGCATCAGATGGAAAATTTCATAAATATTTAATAAGAAGACATCATGCATTGGAATAGCGAATACGTTATTTCGAAGATTAGTTTCCGATACGAATGAATTTTATATAATATTAACATTTTTGAACAAATTTTTACATAGTGATCTAAAATCATGCACTACAATAAATTATATATATATATATATATATATATGCAAAAATTTGTGAATAGCGTCTGCCAAATTTCCATCGCAAAAGTTTTCATTGCGAAAAATCCTTGATATTTGAAATACAGGTGAGGCTAGTACTAAATTATTCATAATACTTCACACAACGACGTTTAAAAAGCAAGTGGAATTGAATAATATGTGTTTATAGAAGCAAAACGAGATCAAATGAAAGCAACATGCAAAGCTTCACAAAGCAGCTGTCGAAAGAAATAGAACCTACTAATAAAAATTAATGGTAAATAGAGGAACGGGAAAATCTTCGGGAGTATATATCCATACGAAATATGTGAAAATTCTTTGAATACATATATTCGTTTAATATTTGAGAAAATTTAACGCAACAAATGCAAATGCAAACTACATCACTACTAAACGCCGAAAAACTACAAAATTAATTGTTTACAGCATCCAATGTCATAATATTTTCAATAGAAACAATTGCGTTTAATGAATCATTAATGTAGAATTGAACATTATTACAATAAAAACATATAACTGCACTACTTTTGAATACGAAACATATGGAATCAAAGAACAAAGCAACTAATACAAGCTCAGTTTAGAACTGAAGAACTGTCTAAACGTATACAAACATGGACCTAAAAAAATAGTTTGTTTATTTAGAGAGAAAATAGGGTGTATATTGTAATATGAGAATAAATAGTTAAACTTATCATCCCATATCTTATTGCTTTTGTTATACATGAAGTTGTATTAATTTTCATATCGTTTAATCTATTACTTCACAGTTTGTTACCAAATCAGCTGATATTACCAGATGTATACCGGTACATTTAAAAAATATTTAATCCGCAGAATTTACACTTGTATATTACGATTAAATTGACTCTAAATACGTACTTTCTATTTAGTGCCAGATAAGCGCATTACAAAATTGTTTAGCGCCATATATATATATATATATATATATATATATATATATATATATAAGAGATCAGCATCGGGAGGGTTAAAACATTCCCTATTGACGAATTTTCAATTTCCAAATGCAAAAAATGTCATATTTCACATACAGTGTATGTAAAATGCTTTTATATGTTTTATATATTAAAAATATAGAATGAGTTGGATACTCTACATGAATTCTGCAATGCTTGCTTTGAATATTATCTACAAGAATACATAGTACATTTATTAAGGAAAAACGTGTGCACGTACATGTTGACATTACATTATTTTCAGAATTTTCATAGACAAACATTTTCACTATTGCCGCATTCATTATTGCCGAACTTGTTATTAGTAAAATACATACATTTTCATTTGGTGTTGTGAGAATTTTTCAATATTGCGTAATTTTCACTATGGCCGAATTCACTATTGCCAATCTCGCTGGGTACATTTTGTAAAAATCTATACTGCGCTCAGTAAAGAGGTTCGGGCTTAATTTTCTGTACATAATCTCATATGGAGTCTATAATTAACAAATGAATGAAAAGGTTTCATTTTCACATGGCATATTGGCGCTGGGTTCGCATTTTTTCGAATTCAATAGGACTTAGCCCCTATACTTAAAATTAATATATTGGCACCCCAAGGCATTGTTTAAAACAGTGCACACAATAGGTACGTGTGTAGGATTCCACGCACATCCACTTGGTGTTTAAAACCGCTCACCTCTTGCACAATGAGAAATGTGCAATGTTCTTAGACTTTGTACACACGCCTCATAGCGAACTGTTATAAACAGAGAGTGCGCAAGAGACGCGCAATTGTCAATGTTAACACAAAAGTTAATTATCAAATATTAAATTTTCCTGATGATTTCAGTGCGGAATGACCTTCAGCAATTCAGCAATTACAATTTTATAAAATATTATTATTTGAGGCTGTTGATTTGATAGAAAGCTATTTTACGATATTTAAATGTTAATAGAAATTATATAAATTATCAAACTATTCGATTCTTCGGGCTTAAGTGTTAAACTAATTACTTTTGAGCCTATTCTCCAGTACTAATTTTAATTAAAATCATGCTGTAAGAAATGATATTTACTTTGTACATTACTTATTAAAAAAATATTCTGTTCAGAAAAATAGTAATGATTTATCTTAAATGCAGTTATAATTCTCTCTTGAATACACGCAATTAAATCCGAATTATTTCATTAAAGTTAAGATGAATGTGACTGTAAAAAATTCAAAATTCTTTATTAATTATTAAAACAATTTGATTCAAAGATTTTTAGTAAAACACATGTTGTTGATTGTAATGCTATTGACTGTTTTACATCCACTGCATTCCATTCTATCCTCAGTTTGCTTTCTCACGCACTCGTTATTCCTTCAAACTCTGTACCTAGTGAAAGATGCTTTCGTATTGCCTCAGAAATTTAAAACGTGATTGAGGCGCATCTTCCCGTTTAAACCTTTTAGTTTGGTTTCAATAAACATTTAATTTTCTTATAAATAAAGCTGCAAGTATGAGTTGGCAAACATTTTTTAAAGGTAAAATAAAACACGAAACAAACTAATAGTATGCACTTCTTGATTAAGTAGTTTTTATAATAGTTAATAATTGAAATTTTGAAAGGAGAATTTGCAATTACATCATTTGATTAAACAAAATTCACTTATCTGTTATATACTAATTGCTTTCAGCCTTGTGTACGGCCGAGATCTCTCAAAATATAATGTTTATTTTGAAATTTGCGCGGCTCTTGCATTTTTGTTTTAAACAAACGTGTGTAGTAATTAAAATCACGCACCTATTGCGCGCGCTGTTTTAAACAATGCCTAAGTGATTTTAGTAAATATATTGATGTGCATACATATGCATGCAGATACAGAATAAATCCTTGAATAGACAATTTTAATTCGCCTATTTATTATACAGTTTATTAGGTTCGGAGTATGACCTACTGAACGCGCCGTGGTGCGTTCCATTCAGTGCATATTATACAGACTTCATTCATCATATCGCACTCGAACAATTCTGAAAGACATATCATGGGAAAGCAAAAGGGGACAAAGTCAAACGAAAAGTAGAGAGTATGCCATTAATACTCCTAATCAACGCTAGATCCTTGAAAAAGAAAACTGGAATATCTAAACTCGCTACCGATTTATTTCAAAATAAAACTGACTTCTTTTTGGTTACTGAATTTTAGCTCTCGTATGAAATACTGGAAGATTCCTTGGTAATATCGGGTTATCTACTGAGATGCGATCGAGACTTTCTTTCAACAAAAAAGAGAAGAGCTTGGGACGTTTGCATTTACGTCAAAAACAACTGTCACTAGAGTAGTACCCCAAGATGAAGACTTCGTAAAACAGTATTTTGAAGCGCTTTGGGTAGAAATTATGCTTGATAGTAAAAATTTAGCAGTAGGATGTATCTATTATCCCCACAGGCAAATTGTGATGAGATTCTGGCACAACATATCCTAATATAGGAAAAACAGTGCAGACATTTCCATCTTATACCATTCATTAGTGCTCTCGTCGATTGGTTACGCAGTATCAGTCTATGGGTCTGCTTCAGATTCTGTTCTGAAGAAAATAGATCTTATACAAGCGAAGGCACTGAAGGTGGATCTCATTAGAAACGTAACCAGCGTATTCAAACTCAGAAAGTTGTCAGATGAACGCATCTACAATTAAATGTGTATTCCAGATATTATTATTCATTGTCTCCAACCAATATGCCCGGACTATAACTCAAACTTACGTACAAAATTAATTGGTTTCAACTGGAAGAAAGAACACAACTTGAGAATTTTCCCCGCAAGGAAACTCCAATTCTATTCAAACTAACTTTGCTTCTGTTTAACTATTATAATATCAGATGTGTTATTGATAATTAATTTTTCTTTTCTTTTTCTTTATTTAATGCTTCATGTCAAATCTAAATGAATGTGGTGTTATAAAATCACAATGATTACCAAAAAAATATTAAAAAACACAACAAGATATATTATTAAATATTTTTAAAACATTACAAACTAAATTTATAGCTTTCACATTGTATTTAGCAATTTGTATTCAATTTCATTTCCCTTTCTAAAAGAATGTTTATTTCGCTTCTGTCTCGAATTTCTAAATTTTTTTTTCTGCATTGCAGTGTTTGTAAAACACAAGGCATCCAAAAAGATTTTGTAATACTGGAATGATGTGTTATGCATTTGTATAATCTCGACATGCTTGTAGGAATGACTATATAACAAGCGCAAGCTAGGAAGTGTCTTTTGGTAATAAATTTATTTTTATTTCATTCCTAGAATGAGCCATTTTGTAGACAGTAATAAACACCTCTTTATCTTACATACTAGTGTAGTATTATTGTTAGTTATTTATTGATACTATTTGACAAATTCGGAAAAATCTATATATATATATATATATATATATATAGTGAAAGAGAGAAAATTTTTTGAACTCGTAATTGATTGAATAATAATGCATATATAACAAATATTAAGAAAATAAAGATAAATGTACAAAATTTGTAAAACTAGTTAGCAACTTTGGGTCCATATATTTCAAATACCCTCGTATAATTTGGAAGAAGATAAAACTTTCTTTCATCCTCTCTGTCCCATAAATTCGGTCCCATTCACGCTTACTTCTTAGTTCATAGTTGGTATTGGCTAACTATTTTGTAATTAAGTGGTGCAATTGATGTAATGCTTTTTGCATCTGTATCCATAGTCAATCACATAACATTTGTCATCTTTCTTATAGTGCATTACAATTGATAGCTATTATAACATTTCCATAATTATAATCTCTAAATACAATGGATTTTATTACTATGACATGCACTTTTTATGTACAATTTCATGGTTAGGTTAGAAAAAATCATCAGTATTTAATGCATGCATATTTGTATATTGAGCCGTTCATATTATGATATATGTTACTAAAGGGGTCTATCCTGGAAAAGACAAGGGGGCTTTGACTCTTTCTTCAAAATGTTTTAAAGCATGAGGGAGCTGCTTGCACTACCATTTTTGCTTAAGATTAATTCAAAGTAAAAATGGACATAAAGAAATCATGAAGACCCATCTTTAAGTGAAAAAGTGATAAATTAGAAACTCGTAGCTGATCATTGCCATATCCATTGCAATAAGTTGATAGAGTGATTATGTGATTATGCTGTTGAACGTAATCACAATTAAAATGTGCTCTCATCGTAAACTTTCGCTTCCTCAGATATGCTAAAGTAAATTTATTAAATTAACAAGAATTTATCTAGTGTTGAAAGTCGTTAAGGTTTTCCACATCTTAAAATATACAGCTCTTATATTTTTCATAATTTTAGCCCACGCCGAGGAAAGCATCCACAATAAGCCACTACGAATTTCTATTATACCCACCTACACACCAGTTACTCACCCATTATAAATCATTGGCGAAGGCGTCCTATGCGCCAAACCGGTTTTCTAAAGTATCTCCCTATTACTTTTGGAAGAAATTGGCAATGTGTAAGATTGCATCAAGTTTTTATTGATTATCAAAATCGGAAATATAATAATAATAATGATGTGGGACTACTAGAAATTCATTTCTGTGTTTTGATTTGTTTTCACGACTCTAATGACAGGCTTAATTCTACAGTTTATATTTGACCCCTATATCTGGTGATTATATAGTATAGAAATATCGATGCCTTTGTGACTTTTAAATGATAGGAGGAGTGTACGAGTTCTAGACCACTCTCTGAACACGCCCCTACTACAAAGGCAATTTTGAAAATTCAATAGTGCATAAGAGTTGCCCATAAGGAAAAATCGTGGATCCACCACTGGCTAGACAAATAATGCTTATTAATAGAAAAATATGAATTTGCGAAAATTTAAATCGAAGCAATGCAGTGAAATACAGAAATACCTTTGAGAGAGGCTACCATCCTGTCATCGGAAAACAAAATTTTCTCTAATCAAAGGATTATAGCATTCACTTCCACACTTTTGGAAGACAAGGATATTAAACGGAATAAGCAATCCTCTCCTTAGCTACGCCAACGACAGAGATCTAGTAAATGCACCGAAGCAACGAAAATAAACTTTGAAATTGAAAATTACAAACAAATAAATATGTAATGTTGGAACCAGTCTGTTGTTTGCATTACTCTCCCGAATGTAATAATACTATATGTATTAAAACAGTTCACTTGATTGACCACCTTATGTTACAATGTGGAGATGTGGAAATAAATCCCGGACCCGAAGCTTCCTCAACACATGATACATGTAGCTCCTGCGCTGAATTAATCGAACGAGAAGAGTTGCTCTTATGTTATTCTTGCCATTGCAAGATACATTGGACCAAGGAATGTCTTCGTCAGTATTGGGGCACTTGCTCAAGTTAGATCTAATATTATTCTATTTTGTAACGAGTGTTATATTTTTGGTAAGAAAGATGTTATTATTATTACTGACTTTGCTAGATCCAGTGATATCAGTAGTCATAATACTGAGGACGTTGTTGACAATGTATCGGAAAACTTGGTGACAAGAAGGATTCCCAGACAAAGCAGAAACTTAAAGAACATGCTGATGAAATTTTAACTAAAATACGCTCTACTGAAGATGGAGAGAGTATAATGAAGAGTTTGCCGGCTCGAGGAATTAAAGAAAACGAAAACAACGGCATGAACTCTCGGCGAAACAATGACAGGAAAAAGATAGAGAAAATCCTGAAATATGTAGATGAAGCGTTTTTTAATGAAGACATTAGATGTCTTTGAAATATGACACGAAAGCAAAAACATCAAGAAGTGTATTGATAACATTCAAGTCCGCATGGGACTCACGTAGAGTACTTAGTTCAGCACACAAATTAAAAACGTATGGAAAAAAAGATTTTTATTTCCAGAGCTCTGTCAATTGAAGAACTTGATATAGAGAAACGACTCTTGACAAAGCGATGGTAGATGATATGCAATGGGTCTAGTCGAAAATATCTAAAGATCAGAAACCTGGTTCTTACATAAAAAGGTGAAAATGTTTATATAATTTTGGATTAAGATGGTGTAGTTGATAGAAGTGCGTGACTGGACTCCACAATGCGATCTAGGCATATCTTGGACATCAATCCACAAGATTTCGTATTTCCATTTGTTATAGTAAATAATGTAAATGGCCTAAAATCCCAATTTGGTGTGCTACAAGAATGGATTTATTGTTTTTCCAATGTTTCAGTCGTAATGATACAAAAAACCAAACCTGTAAATGGTACACAGAAAGACTTGGATGTAACATTCGAGGGTTTTCATGACTTTCGACATGATAAAGACATTTCGTATTTCTAAGAAGTCGGTGGTGGAGGTCTATTGACGTATGTTTCAAAGCTTTAGTGTCCCAATCGACCGAAATTATTATATAATATATATCCTTGCGTGACTTAGAGCTTTATGCTATTAAGTGCCGTCCAAAGCATATGCCATCGCGATATAATGCAGTTATCGAAATTAATCTATACATATGACCTCAAAGAATAATTCCCATAATGAGAAAGTTACTGCTAAAGGCATTACAGAGGAATCATATTGATTCTGAAAAGAACTACATTATACTATCAGGGAATGTTAACTGTGATCGAATTGTGCAAATATCGAGCAATTTGATCTTTCGTATATAATCAATAGTGCAACATATGTTCCATCAAATTCCCAGTTTAATGTAGCTTATGTAACGGAACCTTTTTATTATGAAATTGACATATTTGCGACTCTTGGCAGTTCAGATCTTAGAAGTCTTTTTCTTCTCCCATTGATAACATGTAGGCCTAAAGTTAAACATCAGTATACTCTTCAATACGATTTAAACAACAATAATGTGCTAATGCTCAATGATAAACTCCAAAATACAGATGGGGATCTTGTGCAAAGCTCATCTTGCATTGATGAAATGCTGACAACGAGTGAATGTTATGTATAATTTATTAGTGAAGTACTATTCCTAAAAAAAGTGTAAACAAAGGACTTTTGAATGAATGTGTGCCGTGCTCAAAGCTCGAAATAATGAAATAGGATACGACTAATTAATAAGACGGTATTCAAGTCACGACAAGAAAAAATTCAAATATGACAAGGGAAGAGATTATCAGAGTAATTAAGCAAAGGTCATCTAAGTTACACAGTTATTTAGGTGAGGCTGAGAAATTGAATAAATACTTTACCCGTTTTAATAGTGATTTGTCTAATGATGCTATCTTGATGCTACCAAATAATATTAATGCTCATATTGATTTTGATAAGTTATTAGTGATATTAAAAGATGTCTTTAGAGGTGTGAAAGTAGATACATTTGTTTGACTTCAAAAAGTATGCATAGGCGATATCAAAAGTTTCGCAAAATTGTATATGAAAAATTTCGATGATGTTATTTATCGCCGACATGGAAAACCGGTCTGGTGACATCTCTGAAAAAAAAACCAACTCCTCTATTCAGGAACCCTCTACTATAAGACATGTGGTTGTAACGCCGATATCTGTACGTTGCATCAATAGAATTATGCTTGAGTACCTGCAGAAGGCAATGGCAAATAAACAATACCCATATCAGTTTGCACATAGAAAGAACTATTCGACAAATGATACTCTATTATGTCTGTAAAATGTACAGGAAATAAAGCGAAATATTAATTATTATTATTACCATTTATTCTACATTTTGTAATGAAACTAGCAATTAAATTAACGTACATCTATTCGATATACAAAAATCTAGTGCTTCATTATTTATATTTATGCTGCATAAATGCTTTGTTAATAAATATAGAACCGAAATGAACAAATTGAAGAAATTCAAGGATTACAAATTGTCTTCCTATTAATTTAATATGTTTTTACATTAATTTTTTTTATTAAAATTTTTAAAATGTTATTTGAATTATGCAATCTGAAAGAAATTTTTAAAAAATAATAAATTGTAAATAATTGCTAAATACCATTTATCGTCTGATTTGTATGTGTGTTTAAATTTGATTGGCTTAAAATGATTTATATGGCTCATTCCTTTGTTTAGATTAGACAGAATCCCACCTAAAATGCAAATTTTCGTGAAAACCCTTACTGGCAAAACAATAACGCTAGAAGTCGAAGCATCTGACACGATTGAAAATGTTAAGGCAAAGATTCAAGATAAAGAAGGTATTCCTCCTGATCAGCAACGTCTTATTTTTGCTGGCAAACAATTAGAAGATGGCCGTACTCTTTCTGATTACAATACTCAGAAGGAATATAATTTGCATTTGGTTCTTCGTTTACGCGGAGGAATGCAAATTTTCGTGAAAACGTTGACTGTTAAGACAATTACTCTTGAAGTGGAAGCATCTGATACTATTGAAAACGTGAAGGCTAAGATTCAAGATAAGGAAGGCATTCCTCCTGATCAGCAGCGTCTTATTTTTGCTGGCAAACAATTAGAGGATGGCCGTACTCTTTCTGACTACAATATTCAGAAAGAATCTACGTTGCATTTGGTTCTTCGTTTACGCGGAGGAATGCAAATTTTCGTGAAAACGTTGACTGGTAAAACGATTACTCTTGAAGTGGAAGCATCTGATACTATTGAAAACGTGAAGGCTAAGATTCAAGATAAAGAAGGCATTCCTCCTGATCAGCAGCGTCTTATTTTTGCTGGCAAACAATTAGAGGATGGCCGTACTCTTTCTGATTACAATATTCAGAAAGAATCTATTGCATTTATTTATTCATTTACACGGAGGAATGCAAATTTTCGTGAAAATATTCACTGTTAAAACAATTACTCTTGATGTGGAAGCATCTGATACTATTGAAAACGTGAAGGCTAAGATTCAAGATAAAGAAGGCATTCCTCCTGACCAGCAGCGGCTTATTTTTGCTGGTAAGCAATTGGAAGATGGTCGTACTCTTTCTGATTACAACATCCAAAAAGAGTCGACGCTCCATTTGGTTTTGCGATTGCGTGGTGGGGTGTAATTCATTTTAAGCATGATTTTAGTGTAAATTTAGTTGGTGTTCGTAATTTCTTCAATATTAGTAAATCTTACTATGCTTTATTCCAATTAAACTTATGTATCCATATTGCAATGTTACGGTAAACGTTACTTCTATATTGATTGGCCTGTGAACTAACTGATTATTTACATTTAGAGTGAATACACAATATATACTAAAACTATTAGAAATACAATAAATGCATGAACATTTAAAACTAATAGTTCACATATTACACTATGAAATTGATTGTTCAACTCTTATTGACTTAGAGATCGTTTGTACACATTTTGCCACCTCAAGCCCGTTGCTTGCATTTGAAATTTAGTGGGGCCAAGGCTCATATGAAATAGTTACAAATTTTTCATTGGATTTTTAAATGGAGTGGCATTAGTATTTTATATATTTCAATTAACATATTCTCTACAGATTATTAGAATAAATACTTTGGAGTTTTGTATCCAAGATACCAAGAGGAAGGGCGCCATGGCCCTGAATCTTTGTGCAGGTTTCACATGTCTTTCATAGCTAGTTTCATGTAAGGCAAACAAAACTTTTCACATGATACGGCGAAATTGTTCCCCCAAAATCAGCATGAGTTTGAAGCTCGAGTTATATAAATCCATGATTGTGCCTATATTTACATGATTGATGTTGCTGTGTCCTAAGTTGGGTTTGCGATGTTCGGAGCAGGTTTAACATCGAATCACTAAGTGGATATTTGGGCCTATAACGGAATACTGGGACAGACTAACACGACTCAACTTAGTCTCATTGTATCTACAACTAAATGACATTCTTACTCTTGTCAGCAATAATTTTAGGCAGATAGGATATAAACTGGTACAATTATCTAACATTTCAACCCAGTTATTCTACCCCGGATAAAGCATGAACTAAGGTACAGAATTCATCGTTTAGTAAATTTTCTTCCTCCGGGGCTTAATTTCTTTAGTCCTGTTAATTTGAAAAAGTGCTTGCTTCCATTCTTCTGGTGCTAATTGTGCAATCATGGCTTGCAACTGTTCCTCATGTCGTAGTCTTCCTGTGAATTTATCTCAGTACCTACCATAGTTCGTTTTTGCTATTTGCAACGTGGTTGTAAATAATGACAATTAAATCGTGCTAACCATCAATCTCAACTATATATCAGTGCGATTGCACTTTCCGGGTCACCCCTTCAAGTAGACGTCCCTCATTTTAGTTTGGTTCCATGGTGCTAAATGTTATTTCTTTTTCTTTTAACTTAAGCAGCTTAAAGGTTTGGAAACTTTTTAATTGTACTTGCATAAATCCAGCAATACATTTTTGGAACAACTAAAATCAGTTTTACCATGAGCTGGCTCGCAAATGCAAGTGCTTCTCCACATGGTTTATTCAATATTAACAACTGTTTACCCTTGAAATCAAACAGTTGAACATTAGACCAGATATGATATGCTCAACTTGAGCATCGTCACTGCCAAAATTCCCTCTAAATATGCACTACGTTTTGAAAAAGATTGTTACACAATTAAACGTTAATTATAGGTAAGTTATGCTGTGTAGATGTAATCATCATTGGTGGTAAAACTTATTGCATTGATCTTATGTTTCAAATTAAATTTGTTAATAAAATTACTTGGATATTCGTTCTTTTTCAGATTCAGCTTTAGTTTGATTACTTCTTGGTATATGATGTCAGAAGAACTTGAGACATCAAAAATACGATGCATTGCTCCTTGAATTAGTGCNTGGCAAACAATTAGAGGATGGCCGTACTCTTTCTGATTACAATATTCAGAAAGAATCTACGTTGCATTTGGTTCTTCGTTTACGCGGAGGAATGCAAATTTTCGTGAAAACGTTGACTGGTAAAACGATTACTCTTGAAGTGGAAGCATCTGATACTATTGAAAACGTGAAGGCTAAGATTCAAGATAAAGAAGGCATTCCTCCTGATCAGCAGCGTCTTATTTTTGCTGGCAAACAATTAGAGGATGGCCGTACTCTTTCTGATTACAATATTCAGAAAGAATCTACGTTGCATTTGGTTCTTCGTTTACGCGGTGGGGTGTAATTCATTTTAAGCATGATTTTAGTGTAAATTTAGTTGGTGTTCGTAATTTCTTCAATATTAGTAAATCTTACTATGCTTTATTCCAATTAAACTTATGTATCCATATTGCAATGTTACGGTAAACGTTACTTCTATATTGATTGGCCTGTGAACTGATTATTTACATTTAGAGTGAATACACAATATATACTAAAACTATTAGAAATACAATAAATGCATGAACATTTAAAACTAATAGTTCACATATTACACTATGAAATTGATTGTTCAACTCTTATTGACTTAGAGATCGTTTGTACACATTTTGCCACCTCAAGCCTGTTGCTTGCATTTGAAATTTAGTGGGGCCAAGGCTCATATGAAATAGTTACAAATTTTTCATTGGATTTTTAAATGGAGTGGCATTAGTATTTTATATATTTCAATTAACATATTCTCTACAGATTATTAGAATAAATACTTTGGAGTTTTGTATCCAAGATACCAAGAGGAAGGGCGCCATGGCCCTGAATCTTTGTGCAGGTTTCACATGTCTTTCATAGCTAGTTTCATGTAAGGCAAACAAAACTTTTCACATGATACGGCGAAATTGTTCCCCCAAAATCAGCATGAGTTTGAAGCTTGAGTTATATAAATCCATGATTGTGCCTATATTTACATGATTGATGTTGCTGTGTCCTAAGTTGGGTTTGCGATGTTCGGAGCAGGTTTAACATCGAATCACTAAGTGGATATTTGGGCCTATAACGGAATACTGGGACAGACTAACACGACTCAACTTAGTCTCATTGTATCTACAACTAAATGACATTTTTACTCTTGTCAGCGATAATTTTAGGCAGATAGGATATAAACTGGTACAATTATCTAACATTTCAACCCAGTTATTCTACCCCGGATAAAGCATGAACTAAGGTACAGAATTCATCGTTTAGTAAATTTTCTTCCTCCGGGGCTTAATTTCTTTAGTCCTGTTAATTTGAAAAAGTGCTTGCTTCCATTCTTCTGGTGCTAATTGTGCAATCATGGCTTGCAACTGTTCCTCATGTCGTAGTCTTCCTGTGAATTTATCTCAGTACCTACCATAGTTCGTTTTTGCTATTTGCAACGTGGTTGTAAATAATGACAATTAAATCGTGCTAACCATCAATCTCAACTATATATCAGTGCGATTGCACTTTCCGGGTCACCCCTTCAAGTAGACGTCCCTCATTTTAGTTTGGTTCCATGGTGCTAAATGTTATTTCTTTTTCTTTTAACTTAAGCAGCTTAAAGGTTTGGAAACTTTTTAATTGTACTTGCATAAATCCCGCAATACATTTTTGGAACAACTAAAATCAGTTTTATACATTTTTGGAACAACTAAAATCAGTTTTACCATGAGCTGGCTCGCAAATGCAAGTGCTTCTCCACATGGTTTATTCAATATTAACAACTGTTTACCCTTGAAATCAAACAGTTGAACATTAGACCAGATATGATATGCTCAACTTGAGCATCGTCACTGCCAAAATTCCCTCTAAATATGCACTACGTTTTGAAAAAGATTGTTACACAATTAAACGTTAATTATAGGTAAGTTATGCTGTGTAGATGTAATCATCATTGGTGGTAAAACTTATTGCATTGATCTTATGTTTCAAATTAAATTTGTTAATAAAATTACTTGGATATTCGTTCTTTTTCAGATTCAGCTTTAGTTTGATTACTTCTTGGTATATGATGTCAGAAGAACTTGAGACATCAAAAATACGATGCATTGCTCCTTGAATTAGTGCTATTTTGTATGCTACAGGTGGATCTGAATTGAAATTTGAACCAACCTGTAGTAATTGGCAATTCCAAACCTTAGCCAATATCTATTTAAACTTTATTGAGAAACAATAGGCATAAAATAACATCAAGTTTCATTATCACAAAAATACTACATGGGTGATATATTTGCTAGAGTCAATTATGAAGAAGATGCAGAAATGATACTAACGGAATTAAATACAATAGATGACAACATATAATAAACAATGGAAAAAGAACACAATAATTTCCAGTTTCTGAACGAGAACAATAACAGAATATCAAACAGCTTTGCTACAGGAATTTGTGAAATATTTTCAAATCATATGATAATAGATTTTCTTCTATGTACAAAAATTTTTTTTCACAAGTTGAAAAATCTAATTCTTGTTGCAACATGTTTTTTATATTCTTAATTTCGTTTTTTCTCAATTTACACACCCACATAAATGATAGATACTAAAAACCTAAAATGTTAGTAAGATAAAATGAGTTATTAATCACCACCTCTCGCACAAAATATAAAATAAATAAATATTTTTTCAAGGCGGCTTTCTCATTGAATTAAAAAATAACATTTATCTCGTAATGTGTGAGTAGGAAAGACAGATTTTAATTCAATTTTCCTATTAAATGTATCAAAATCATATAGATATTGAGAAATTTTGAAATAATAGCTGAACTTGATAGAGTTTTTAAGGCATTGCATTCAAGAGATTGAAATATGTTTTAGATTTACAAACATTTTTCCGCTATTATGAGAGCTCAAGATATACATTTTTGCTACTTTATTTACTCCAGTTAGATGGCAAATATTATTCCATTATTTAAAAGAGTTGACCAAAAGATTGTTTGAACTATAGACCAATTGCTGTTACATCGCCAATTAATAAGATTTTTGAAATACTTTTTTTTATCAAATTAACGAACATTTATGTAAACATAATCTGTACTCTCAAAATCAATATGGTTTTCGTAAGTATATTTCTACAAATGATACCTTGTTAACAGCTACCGAAAATTGGAGAAATAGCATAACTATAGATGAGTGTTCAGCAGTTGCATGTTTAGATTTGTCAAAAGCATTTGACTTTATTGACCACCACATATTAATTAAAAAAATAAAAATTCTAGGCTTCTCAGACAAATAAACAGTTATCTCCATAATCTCAAACAAAGAGTTAAACTAAATGGAATTCTCTTTGACTGGATTTTTATTAAAAATGGTGTTCCACAGGGAACAATTTTAGGACCATTACTATTAGTAGTTATAATAAGGCAGGGGAGAAGGCACAACTTTGATTCTGATTGGTCGAGTGTTAGTCATTGTAAGGCTGTAGATATTGGGTAATATAGTGATGTCATATACTTGATATTATTAAGTTTTTCATGACTAATGGATTTCAAGTATTGGCTTAATTAGTGATTCACGTACTTGACAATATTAAGTTTGCTGACTAATGGATTTCAAGGAGCATTTTAATTAGTGATTCACTGCTTTGTGACATTTACTGGGTGAATCATTTTTGTGCCATTTACATGGGGTCTGATTTTTACAATGATTCATATACATGATTAGTAAGGTAACGGACAGACCCCGTGCCAATGGGAGACCATACCTATGACTATTTGCCATGTGGAAATGAACTGATTCTATTAGACACCATCTAGTGACGAAATATTTTTGACAAAGTTAAATTGAACAAATTAATTTTTTGACAAAGATTTATTTTTCTTAGGCAAACTGAGGTATTTGCTTCTCTTAATATACATGTTCATTGTAATAATGTTTTAACTATGCAGCACTCTGTATTAAGGAAAATAATTCATAGATGTAGAAGCCAACACTTGGGTATAACATTTGTATAGACGTATATTTCAACATGAATTAATATTAATCAAAGATATAGCATGCAAAGTATGATTTGTGCTAAGGTAAATGCTTATATTACACAATGACTCTGGTGATATCCAAATACAAAGTGGAGAAATACTTTCCTAAACTTAGCACTATAGTTGCATGAAATAGATGTAAATTTTCAAAATCAAGATAGAAATATCTGCCAATCATATTAAATACACCATTGATAAATCAATAAAAAATTTGAATGTCTGATATACATGACAAAGGCAAATTCATTTTCACCAATACCCAAAATAAAAAATGGAATAAATGTTCACCATGATTAGGCATAGGCATTACATGTGAAACAAAACATATTGTATATGAGCTGTTTTTGTGCATAGCTTCACCGCATCTAGCAAATTTTCACAGAGTTAGGACCATTTATTTTCATAGTTGACACAGGAAATCACGACAAACTTGTTATCCAGATTATTCAGTACATTGTAAGCTGATGTATCCATAATAGTAATGCATTAATTCACCCATCCAAAATTACTTGTGCGCCCAAAACACTGTTTCATTTCTACACAACAAATTAAGAGATTTGATAAAAATAATCATTTATTCATTTGTAAGGTTTCCTTCTGTAAAGCCAATGTTATGAAAATTGTGTTGTACCAGTTGGATATGATGCATAGGCTTATTCTCTTTATGTGCGAGGTGTGCACCACACACCTTCTACCAGCAATTTTATGATTGTACAGCATTTTTTCCTATTGCTTACTTGGGAACTGAGTAAATTTACAAAGATACACTGTGAATTGACATTGTTTAATCACTGTAAAACATTATCTACATTGTCATGTGGTATAGAACTATTATTAATTGGTGGGTGCCTTCTCTTTTGCTGGTGATGATTTTTTTCTTTAATAGGTGTTGGTGGTGGGTCAAAATATACAGGAAATTAGTCATCAAAACATAGTGTGAAAGTATGTGTGTAATAAAAACATGTAAACTTAGTAACACATGGTATAGCAACATGTATATAAATCATTGTAAAAATCAGACCCCATGTAAACCTTACAAAAATGATTCACCTTAGTAAATGTCACAAAGTGGTGAATCACTAATTGAAATGTTCCTTGAAATCCATTAGTCAGCAAACTTAATATTGTCAAGTATGTGAATCACTAATTAAGCCAATACTTGAAATCCATTATTCAGGAAAACTTAATAATGTCAAGTATATGACATCACTATATTACCCAATATCTACAGCCTTACAATAACTAACACTCGACCAGTCAGAATCAAAGTTGTGCCTTCTCCCCTGCCTTATTATAACTACTACTATTCAATATGTATGTAAATGACTTGAGCAATCATACCACATGTAATGTTATACAATATGCTGATGATACTAAGCTATTTAGTTCACATAAGTCTCCTGAAATTGCTATAAAAGTTCTCAAAGAAAATTGCACTCTTCTTGCATAATATTTTACTTCACTAAAACTAAGAATAAACCCATCTAAAACTCAATTTTGCTTAATTAGACCTAAATCTAACAATAATTCCACAAATAGTTCACAATTTAAATTTAAATTTAATGACACATACATAGAACAAGTTAATTCTTTTAAATATTTAGGTTTCATTTTTTATTCTCAACTTAATTTTACAAAACAAATAACTAGTGTTTTTATTATTATTACATGTGAATAGCTAAAGTGTTGAATAATGTCTGATCTTGGTTCAGAAGAATTTGATGAAGCACAGGGTCTGAATTTAGCGACCTATGAAGGTGAAAGAAATGAAGCAGAATAAAGGCATGGTTATAGAAAAGCAACTTTGCCAAATGGAGACAGATACAATGGACAGTATGAGCATGGGCATCAACAAGTCCAAGAAACATATCGTTTCAAAGGCGAGCTCATAACATAGGTGAGCATTAAAAATTAAGAAAATGGCTATTTCAATAAAGGCTCTTAGCTTCTAACCACAGCAAAAATTCAATTAATTCACACATTAATACTAAGCCACTTAAATTATGAAAACATACTGTATACTGACATAAATCAACAACTTTTCAATAAATTAAATGTGCAAATAAAATGGGCTATAAAAATAGCAGTTAATCATATATATATACCAGAGTAGTAAGGTAACGGACAGAGGACGTCTCATTGGGACACCCATGACTATTTGCCATGTGGAAATGAAGCGATTCTATTGGACGCCATCTAGTGAGAAAATATTTTTGACAAAACTTAATTGAACAAATTAATTTTTGACAAAGTTTTTATTTTTGTTTTCTAGGATTTGGGCAAAGTGATATAATTGATGACAAGAAACATTTTGACAAAACTAAATTGAGCAAATTAATTTTTTGATAAAGTTTTTATTTTTTATTTTCTAGATTTGGCAAAGTTAATATAGTTAATGACATGTTCATTGTAACAATGTTTAAACATGCAACACCATGTTTCAAGGAAAACAATTAATAGATCCAAAAACACAAATATTTCAAACAAAAATGATGTTATTTGAATTAGAGCGTGTTTCCAAGCATGTTAATATTAATCAAAACAAATATGTAAGAGGTGGAAAACAACAATTTATTTAGCAATTGTGTATAAATTGTAAAAGTGTACATTACACAATGACTTGGAGCAATGAATTTCAATAAAATATCTAATAACGCTGTTGGCACACAAGTTCTATATAATTTGTAAAAATGTAAGTCATTCTGCATAATATGAGCGTTTGTGATAAATACTCAGATGTGATTGGTCAAGGTTTGACATTGCTGAGCTTCAAATAGTCACTGCTCAAATTTTTTATTTTTTAAAACCAATAGAAAGCAATCATTATTTTGCTATACATATATAATTATTGTAATTTCATGCTACATATTCAAGAAATATTTTCATCTAAATGTTTAATATACGCTGCCTTGGGAGAAATTAATGGTAAATGTGTTTTAATATCACTTAATCATCGGCTGGCATAACGTCATGGGGAAATTTGTAATGTAATATTTCGTAACACACATTCATAATTTCTTATAATGCTTTTGACTGTATAATACAAATTGAAATTTCAAAAAAGGCGCTAATCAAAGTGATTACCAAGATTTTATTGGCAGTGATTCACTGTAAAGATAAATTCATTTCCGCATTACATAAAAAATGTCTCTCTAATTAATAAACAATGCTTATTTTATTCATTAAATTTGTTATTTTTATTTTATTTATTTATTTTTTAGTAAGTTATTGTTAATATGTTTAGAAAGTTTAAATTTATTAGTTTAAATTTGATTGGCTAACACTCATTTCTTTGTTCTCATCATTTACTCAACCTTGTTTTGAAATTTGTTTGCTTTTTTTAACTACAGTTAGCGACTATCTTTTATTAATGTTTTTATTATATTTATACATGTATAT
>CABFPE010000456.1:221660-244747 GCA_900660155.1 Hofstenia miamia
CAATAGAATCGCTTCATTTCCACATGGCAAATAGTCATGGGTGTCCCAATGAGACGTCCTCTCTCCATTACCTTACTACTTACCAGAAATACAGAAATCAAGAAATTAATAAAAACTTTCCTAAATCCACAATACATTATTTATAAAAATATATTAACTACTTTTTTAAAAATATTTAATAATATTGTTCCCTACCACAAATCCAACTTTATATCCTCTAAAATAATACTTAGACATAATCATAGAACCCTAAAAATTAGGCCTCTTCCATATAACAAGAAAATAATGAAAAATTTATTTCTCAACTCACCAATGAATATATGGACTAATTTACCTAAATCTATAAAACCTATAAATTAGTTAAGAGTATTCAAAATGAAATTAAAAAATACTTCTGTAGTTATACAAAAGAAAGGCTTGAATACAAATGGCGAGATTTTAAATTTTAATAATAGTGATTATTCAATAGACCGCATCTAACCTAAATTCGCCATAGCCCAAGCTAGTAATTGTAATTATTTTTGCAAATATTATTTTTGTATGTGTTTCGTTCCATTATTTCTATTGTTTGACGCTGTTTATAGTTGCAGACAGTATTTTATATTGTAAAAAGCAACGCTAAATATAGATATTTCATTTCATTTCATATTTCTGTGGTTATTAAATTTGGCACTTTTCCTTTTTATGGTTTCATTACAACATTTTTAAAACATTTGACAATTTTTTTCTCTTTGCATAGCATTTTCGACTTTGTATGCCCTCCCACGGTACAAGACATTTCTAAACTTATTTAATTTTTTTTACATTGAATGGCATCTCATCAGTAGTCCGCATTTTTTTACCATCTTGAAAGAAGAATTCGACTTCAGATTTCGTGATGCTTTAAGTTTTATTGTTTTTGGGAATTATTTTCTGCACAATGCTTCCAGATTGATTTGTGATTAGAAATAATTCCCCTAAAAAATTAATTTTTAACAACTCTAGTACAAATTTTTGTTGGCAAAGATAATAAACACGTACAAACATTATAATATGCTATAGTAAATTATAATCACATGAAACAACATTAATTATGTTCACATATTAAGATGTAAAAATAGCATGTCATGCTGAAGAAATTCACCCAATCATTACCACTTCAATCGTTGTAAAACTGAATAATATGTTAAAATGAAGATTTCCTTGTGTGATAGTCATTGAACAAAATAATAATTTCAAAACAGAATTAATATAAACTTTCAAAAAACTAGAAAAAAATGTAAATACATTTAAATTTGACTATTCTTTATTGCATATTGCGATTTTATTTACGTATTTTTAATCATGCTATGGTTTTGTTCTTATGTGCTTTTGTTTAATGTTGCAACTGGACAAAACAGAATCGAATTTGAGTGGTAGATGAAGTCTTATGAAGAAGAAGTAATAATTTCCATGTCATAGTCAACAATAAATATTTATTATCTCCTCAGCTCATATATATAATAGATACATGCACAAACCTACAAGCCTTTTGTGCATAATATATTTATACATGTAAAGAAAGTTGTGATGTATTGTAAAAGGTTAACTGCTATCCATGAATATTGAGTTTCCCTCACATAAGGAGATGGTCAAGTGCTTCCTGAAAGGTTGCTTTTTAAGAAAAAGCAAAGCTGGCAGAATCAATAATCTTTAATCCTCTGTGAAAGATTTAAGCTTTATTTCCATATATTTCAGAGGAAATACAAAAATTTCTAATAATGCAAATCTAAAAAGGCTAATATTTGCAAGAACCAAATTGATGAGTCTGAACTAATTGTTGTATAGAAAGAATGACATCATTAAGGTAATTTATATACAAATTCAATCAATATAATTCCCTGTGTGACATGCAATTCTTATGCATTTTCGAAGTTCCAGTTAATACACATTTCATCTATGTTAAATTCAAATTCCAATATACAGGTGAAATTTAGAATTAGCAAATTATAACAACTTTGTTATATATATATATATATATATATATATATATATATATATATTGGACAATCTCATTCATTTAAGATTTCTGAATAATAGTTTTTTCTGATGTAATGGAATTTCGACATTAAATGCTACATGTTGGTAGTTGATATTTCTTGGGTGTATGCAGTGCTATGATTGCTGTGCAAAGTAAGTTTTGTGTTAAAGTTAATACAAATTAGTCTGAAAGTTTAGTTTAACTTAATTGGCATAAGAGTGTACAGAGCAACTATTAATATTCTAAAGAAATTTTATAGAATGCTTTTATTTAATACTAAGATCTTGGCAAAAAAATACTAAAACTTGTTAAATTTTATACAATGAGGTTGCAATAATTATTCAGTGTTAATAATCAACTAATTATGTTCAATAAAGTGATTCATTATTTTGATTTGAATATAGGTCTGACATGCAAATGAATTATTTAATAAAAGTTCAAAAGTAAGAGTAAAATAAATTAATTGTTAAAGTTTTAAAAGGTATTATCAGTCAATTGTAGATCAATATGTAATTGTCATTTTTAGTACTTTCAAATTTGTTTTCTACTTCTGATAACTTACATATTTCAGTTCTACATTTACATGCCATATGTTATCTAAGTATATGAAAATAATTTAGTTGGAGTTGAGGGTGCTAGCGGGGTGCTGCTTTGTAAGGAATCACAAACCTCATCACCAAGAGCAGTGTAGGTATATCGATAACTAAGTGGATAAGTTATTGAATTTGCCTTTTGTTCATAACATGTATTATAATTTGATAACTTTTTAGCAAATGCACTTTCCTTCTTATAAAAGTATTTATTATTTTTACATGTGATCTGAACAAATATATTTTGACAATTACTGCGATAGAAATAATATACAAAAAAGCACTGGTTAAAGATGATGTTATTTGTGAAGCTGGATCCTATTAACTAAGAAGAAATGCATTTGGGTAAGACAGAAGCTATGGTTTTGTGTTACCTGAATAATAATTGAGCAGTTGCAGTGTTACATTTATTTAAACGTAGGGATCAGTAAACTATGTAGGGAGTACCAACATATTTAAGATCTGACATAAGGGCTATTGGATTCTTTTTACTTACAGATTGTACAGTATGTGTATACAAACATATGTGTATTTTTGAATTGCATATCAACATATATGTAGTAATCTTTAAACAAATGTCATTATTAGGGCTACACCAAAAACAATGCAGTAAACATGGTCAGAATAAAGTCAGAATTGATGGTTTAAAAAAGTAAAAATTTCTCTTTTCTAGAAATTATACTTAAACAGAAGACTTTTATTTCAAAAATGCAATGCAATTAGTGTTGCTTCACTTTGTATGCTCGGCTCTGCTTAGTAATTTAGAGAATGCATTGTTGCTAATTCAATGAGATATGACAACCAATCAAATTCAGTGGGGGCAAACCAATTTTTCACATTGCAATTTTTACATGATTCTTAAGCCCACGAACGTGTTTTTCTGCCAATTTTGTGTAAATGAACAACTGTTGTGGCCAATTTTATTTAGTCTGAACAAACAACTTTAGTTTAGATAATTACTCCTGATTTTAGTTGGTGAATTATGGTGCTAAAACAACGATTTTGGGTAGCCAGCAAAAATTGGTGACAAAAGTTATTCATGTAGCACGGACTTTAGAAAACATTGATATTTCCTACTTAACCCTTTCTCTACCATTGTATTCAATTGCCTCAGGCAATGTTAAAAGCCCTATATTTCCAATTAATATGTAAATTTATTATCTGTTAGTATTATTTACAGAGGATTAACATTTTTTATTGACGATAGCTAACAATAGATAGTCTAAAAAAGTATATTTATTCAAAAAATGACGGTCACTTTCTGAAATTCAATTGACAGCTCTTCTTTTAAGTCAAAATAATGTCAAAATTTTGAAGTGTAAAAAAACTTTGAATATAAAAAAATGCAATGTATTGGGCAAAATTGAGTCACCTTCGTCACTACATAGTTAATTCAATATTATGCTTAATTGGAACAAAATTCTCAGTCCCAAAACCAATGCAATTGAAAATAGAACTAAGTTGAAACAACACTTTGGTAAATTTGAACTCACACATAGTAACAAGCTGATTTATTTTATACTAAAACTAAAATTATGTTCCTTCTACATTGTATTGTAGTTGTTTCACGTTCCCTACATTGTATTGTAGTTGTTTGACAAACACTAAGTGGATTAAAATTTCTGTTATATAAAATGGGGCAATAGTTCCCACAACAAAATAAACATCTAATGACAGCAATGTCATTACGTTATTAGATAAAGTTAACGAAAGAGTCGAAATGCAATCAATGCAGATAGCAGAATGTTTTCAAAATTTACATTACATTGTTGAAAAATTATTTTCAGGAGGCTTAAATAGTACACATAGTACTCCACCTGAATACTTCATTTTTACATTATTCGCAAAGAATATAAGTGCATGAAGGTCTAAATTCGGATAATTCAAACAAGATTATTCAGTCGCAAACTACTCGAATTATTAGGATTGAACTGTATTTATTAACACTTATATACAACACGGCCATCTTTAATAATTATTAATATTAAAGATGGCCGTGTAAACAAATGCATTTTGAAATCACTCTCCAGCAGTAAACCATGCATGCCAATCAATCATGAGCATTGTAAAAATAACGATTTTTTTCAAAGCAGCTGCTTAAATACCAGTACAAAGTTCTATATATTGCTGTTCCTAGTACTTGATGAATCCATCCAATAGCAAAACAGATTAGTACAAACTTAATAGTCATCCTGCTTTTACTTCGAAATGTCAAACTCATGTCTAGAATGAAACAGAACAACAATTGTATTTCCAATTTCAATTTTTTTGTTATGTGGAAAAACATCCCTATTTTTAAAAATATAAATTTGTAAGTCCTCAAATTATTCAAAGTTGGAAAAGAACTAGGCCCAGACGAGTTGACTTTTTAAGGCTTGAATTGAGTTGGAACCGTTACTCACGAGTTCCAGTTGAGTTGCAATTATATGTAGAATTATTTTTGTCGTTAGGCTAAGTTAAATATAATTGTGCTAACTTTTATAAATGTCGACAGAAATATAACATGTTATACTAAATGAGAAGCCAAGTCTGATGGCTTTCAATTTCAGATAAATAGTGAAAGGTTGATGGATTCTTAGAAATTGTAGGAAAAAATTAAGAAAAATGGATCTTATTTAAACTAATATCGAGTTGGTTTCAAATACTTGAAATGTCGAGTTTTAGTACTCACAAAGCCTTAGTCAAAACATAGTTCTAATAGACAAAGTACACACAAATCCTTTTATTCTTCAGAATTGGATACAAAAATTCGGCCAGTTTCAAGTATGTGAACCACATGATGACTATAGCAAGCTTAAGGTTACCTATAGGATTTAAATATAATTGTGCTAACTTTTATAAATGTCGACAGAAATACAACATGTTATTCTAAATGAGAAGCCAAGTCTGAAGGCTTGCAATTTTAGATAAATAGTGAAAGGTTGATGGATTCTTAGAAATTGTAAGAAAAAATTAAGAAAAATGGATCTTATTTAAACTAATATCGAGTTGGTTTCAAATACTTGAAATGTCGAGTTTTAGTACTCACAAAGCCTTAGTCAAAACATAGTTCTAATAGACAAAGTACACACAAATCCTTTTATTCTTCAGAATTGGATACAAAAATTCGGCCAGTTTCAAGTATGTGAACCACATGATGACTATAGCAAGCTTAAGGTTACCTATAGGATTGATTGATTACATTGCCCTTGTTTTTTACACGATTAAAAAAACGAAGCCTTATTGGGTTTATTCATTGTACTCTTATTGTCAACGGAAATTTTCAAGTGTAAATTGACTTTGAGTTTTGAATAGTGAACGCACTTTAAAAAAAAGATAATATTTTCAAGACATTAAATTTATAAAATATATTGTACATAAAATTTTGTAAAACTTTAATGCTGTAAAATTTCCTGACTATGCTTATTAGCGAAATATATTGGTGATTATGTTTTTATTCTAAGTAAAAATGTTGTCAACAGCGTAAATATATAACAAGTTTTTGTCAAGAACACTATTTTATGAATATGCGTATTAATTTTTTTTGAAAAGAGGTTAGCGGGTCCAATCCAGAAAATTACGGAATAAATTCCTCGTAAAAGGAGCATGCGTTCCTAGCTTAAGTAAATTATATTTTTTATAAAATGTGATGAATTAGTGCATTTTTTCTATTTTAATGAGCACAAATCGACTATTCTATGAATTGCAATCAGTGTGATTAAATGATAAATGGAGTTGATTATGAGTTCACACTGGGACGCTTTAAATGTTCATTGTTTCCATTATTTTGCAAATTAACTCTTAACAAACTTAAATTTGAAAGATTTTTCTGAGGGGATGCGTTTATAGTAAAAACATATGTAATGCTTGAAGTTCAAGAATAGATTCATATTGCATCAAATTCAAATTTTATTTCTAAAACCGAAATGCATGCTAGCAACGAAAAGAATGTAAACAAATGCAAATATTCCTTTGACAATAGTCAGATTTGAAATATTTTTAATTAAAGGATTAATTAAATCATTTATTTAAAATTCATAATATTGTTTTCCACCATGACATTTTTGGCTGGCCATCAGCCGGCCACTCATTTTCATTTGTCGTCGTGGGCATGATGGTAACAGCCGCAGTCGGTAGCAAGCCGCAAATATTGAAGCCGTTTTCGGTTGCAAAATTTTATTGTTATAATTAATCACATTTCTCATTTATCTGGACTTATACTCACATTGACAAAAGTTCATTATTCATTAAGCGCACTCTGTTTAATTCAGTTTGAAAGTCAAAACAAAAATTAATCTTACGACTGCTAAAAATCGTGACTTGAAAATTGAAGCCGTGGCCCGCTGTTAGCCGCCACTTACGGCTGGCAGCTACAAAAACTATTAATAAATTTTGTTGGAGCAATTTTATTGCCTACATCATTTTTAAAGCAAATAAACAGTTTTCTCTTATTCAACATACATTTTTATAATAGGTTGATAATAATCAAAATTCGAAAAATTTCAAATTCAATTTGGGCAGATTGGCTTATTTTCAATATTGTGATTTTATTATCTTCATTACAGGTGTACACTTACATTAACTGATTAAACACAGTTTTCTTCTGTATGAACAGAGATTTATCGAGCAAAGCTGGATCCAGCTCCTGGAAATTATCCAGTAACAAATTTCGGATTTCCAGCAGTAAAAAATTTCTGAAATTTAGTTGGTCTTTATTATGAATTTTCAAAGATTGCATTTTAGTGACATACATATAATTCATCACGCTTATTTGGATAAATTTTATTTTATTCTGATTTATTGTAGTATAGTCAGCATCAATCTGCATAAAAAGGTGACGATGAAAAGAAAAAGAAATTAAAGACGCTTATTTATTTTGATTATGCTTTTATATCAATTGTAATCTTTTTGTAAAAATAAATTATGTTACGGAAAAAGTGCCTGTCGGCGGAAGGAAGATCAACTGAAAAGCTTAGCTAATTAATAACACATTTTTAAAGGTTAATTTTCGAGTTAAAAAGCACAGAAATAATAGTAAATTAAAAACAGGTACAGGGTAACATTGTACAATCTTACTAAAATACTGTATGGAATTTACAATTAGTTAATGAAATAGATCGTTTGGATTTAACTTTGCTTCATATCAGGTTTTATTATTATTACAATGACAAGTTAAACGTTCAGGCACACGAGTAGCTATTCTTCAAATCTACACTCGACATCAGCTTTAACATCAGCTTTATCGCTCTGCCCTGTCTAGTGAAAGTGTCTCTTTAGGTTAATGTTAGACAGGAGTTTTTCTTCGATCGATTCACTTTATAATAAACCTCCGCATTCTAAATAGCTGGATAGCTAGACGTAGGCTAATCCCTTTTATTTTAGATCGAAATTTATCGTCGGTATTAAACAACAAATTTATTAAACATAAATTCCTACGAGCATATTATTATTACATGTGTTTGTAATTATTATAGCTTCCGAGATGTGCTTAAGTAACAGTCGGTTTACCACCGCAATAATTGCTCACATGTACCGAGGGCCATGTATCTATTTATATTTAGGGTTATCTACATGTAGAGTCTATAAGAGGCGAAAGCGACACGGTTGCGAACTTCCATTTATTACTCACAATAACAAGAGCAATTATTGTACAAATTCACGTAGGGCAGACATCACTAGGAGCAATTCCACCGCGTTCACTTAGCTAGTTTCTTCCTGAGCCACAAACCATGGCATAACATTGGAGATGGTTGCTGGTAACAACTTCATTCCTGATTGCATGGCACCGCTTCGGGCTTCGACCCTGATGACATCTTCTGCTACTAAAGAGAACTGGATTATTACCGTCTACTGTCATAATAAAGCTATTACATAATACATAGTTTAATTAATTGAGCAGTAAGAAATAGTTGGAATTGACTACTCAGTAGGAAATCCCGTTTGTACTCTACGAAAAGTGATAGTATAAGCTATTACGGGCAGTCCTAGGCAGTGTGTCGATTCTACATTATCTACATTTATTTCTTCAGATCTCTTCGAAGGCTCATCTGGCAATTAAACAATACGTTGTTAATGATATTGGCCCATCAAAAATGAATGGAAAAGTTGTGAGTCTCAATTGTGCATTGGGCTATGAAAAACAAAATAAGCCCTGCATACTCTTAAATTGGCCCTTCTTAACTTTCATGCAGGTCAACCTGTGTGGGATTAAGAAATGTCAACCTGATCGGTATACAACCGGTGGGAGATATATCCAAACTTCTAAACAGAGCTTCTAAAACAACTGAGCTTTTTAGTGTTTTATATATGAGTACAAGGATGAATATATTAAAAATACAATTTATTGAGTTAAAAGAGAAGCAGATTAATGTAAATATGTACAAATTCATTATTATAAATTGTTGTTAATTGCTTCCTTGAGAATAACAACTGATTCCATTGCAGGCTTTTTAGAGTAGCACCGTTGTGTGTGACACTTCACGCTCCAATTGAAAAGTGGTTTTCTGACTCTGTTCAAATGGCTCGACCCAACCCAACCTAACCTGTTCCAACCATGTCTGTAACAGAGTCATATGTGTCTCATTTCAAATTATCAGGAGGTCTCGCAGCTAAAATCAAGCACCCTGCTAACATATCCAAGATACACTAGATTCCGGATTTGATTTTTGTGAGCCAAGACGTAGTATTTCTAAATTTGATGTTCTATTAAAATTGGACCACTTTACCATTGTAATTTCTTCTTCAAGGCACCATTGGCATTCAAGATGGAATCGGATGAAAAGTTTTAAGACCGGATCCTATCCGGTTCGAAACTTCAAAATACGGTTTTTTAAAAGAATTTTAGTTTTCGAACCGAAACGGATCCGAATTTAAATAAGTATTCTAATAATAAATAAACATGGATTTAAAATATATTTGTGTTTTTTTTCAAATGCGAATAGAAAATTTTAGTTTAAACACTATCTTGAGATCAAAAATGGATATAAGCGATATACCGGGGAGAGCAGCATCGGGCTTGTGTCGAGGTATTGTAAACATCATTCGAAATTTTAAGAAACTGACTTACGCAATAGTGCATGAAAATTAATTCAAATGTAAAATAAGATAAGATATTTTTTATTCAGAAAATATTTTCAATTACAAGACTGGTTATTATCTGAATAGCGTCAAGAATGATAACAAATATTTATAATATTTACAAAAAAATAACAACACTGCAAAATCCGTTCTGTTCGGGCTATTGAAATTGTTTGCGCGTTATTGTATAATCTTTATTTTGAAATTTGAATCCTAAAAATGATTTACCCAAAATGAATTTTTCTTTCAACATAAATGCTTCAATTTTCTTTTAAACTTAATTGCACTCTTAATCATTTTGATTTCATCTGGTAATCGATTCCAATTGCGAATTGCAACATTAATAAAAGACTGTTGCTTGATTTTTTTTCGAAATTTAATGCTAGTATAATTATTAGTTCTTATATTGCGCTTTATGACAAAAGTTTAGAAATGCTATTGAATTATAAGGAGGTATTTGATTTGTTATTTTGAAAAACTTGATCAAAATAATAAAAATATAAAGCTGATTTGGAAACAGCATGGATGACAAAATGTTATTTCTTGTCTTGGAGGAATTTTTTTGACAAATACCAATGCCCATTTTAATTGTATTGTAAGTTTTTTACGAGCATGCAGTGAATTCTATATACCTTAAGAGAAATGTTGTAGAAAAATCAATGTTAAATTTTGAAATATTACAATAGTATCAAATCATTTTCTAGAACTACAATCTAATACCCCATTTAACATAGAACTGTTGTAACGACGGCGTTTTTGTGGTGTATTGGCTTTTAATAGGCGTTGAATTGTTTGAGTGGTGTTTTTAGTGCGGATTAGTGGCGGTGTATAATTCCATCTATCAAAAAATATTTAAAAATAGGAATAATTTTAGTATGACAATTTGAAGATGAATTTTTTAAAAACTGCATTTTTATTGATAGTTTGTCGTATTATTGTGAAAAGACGTTTTGTAATGCCGTTTTAGTGCTGTTATTATGTCGTTCAGCGACGTTGTTACGACAGTTCTATGTTTACTGGGACAGTAGTAGATTTTGGTCAAGCAAACCAAAAAATTCATTAAATGTTTTTGTCAACGATCATAAACTGGGCATAAAATGGATATAATTTAAACATGCCCAACCGGATTTCAGATGAGCGGTAGCACAATTATCGGCCAATGTTCATCTCTGTTTGAAATAGATTGCTTCTTATGTCTGTAACTGTCCACCCACAAGAAACAAATCCGTTTCTGATTAATAATCTAATTCCTAAAATTGTCATCAACTGTAATGATAATATATTTATACAGCTTAAATAGTTGAGTTTCTCTTTGTATTATCTTCAGGGCTTCCCATTTTGCTGTTAACAGTTTCTTTTGCTGTTAACAGCAGCTGTTAACAACTTCAATACTTTCTTACTTAATACTTATATAGAATAGATAAATATTTGTTTATAGCTCTGACATTGCATGGATATAGGAGCAGGGGTATAACATGAGTTTTTGACTGTCTTGGTCATGCAAAAATGTTGACAAAATAGACTCTAGAAATGCATTTTCCGAATTAGTTTTTAAATTTTTTTAATGTTTTTGCTGAACATTTTTTGATTTAAGAGTCAAAATCAGGTGGCGGACACTCCACCATGACTCCCTTTGTGTATGCCACTGGTTCCTAACCGGAACTTCAAGGTGAATTTTAAAATGTATCTACAAAACATATAACACAAAAAGCAAATATAAACATTAATAAAAGCAGTAGCAAAAAGATCCATAAGTCGTTTGCTTCTATCACTATGCAAATTATCTAATGCTTCGTAAATGTTTTAAAATTGTATCAAATTAAAAGTTGATTATCCATTCTAGAAGTAGATAAAGAGCGAAAAATGACAAGTTATAAATGCGCACAAGTATGCGTCAACACAATTGTGAAATGCCTCAAAATAAAGAATTGATATTCATGAGTATAAATATAAAATATAATTGATACGTTGAATCACCCTCTATCAATGGGGTTTGCTAACTACTTGAGGCTGCAATTATTTTTATCAATGATTACAGCGGCGATCTCAATTCTTGTGCGTTTTTGATGGGCTGTTAAGGGAATTGAAAGACTTTGATAGTGTGTTAACAACACAGATTATATGCCAATATATGGGTTAATTTTATGTGCTGTTTTAACAGCACTTATTTGCTGTTTGCTATAACAGCTTGCAGCTGTTAACAGCAGTGCTGTTGGGAGGCTTGATTATCTTCCCAATTAATTTTGTCATGTCCAAATCCAAAAATTACGATTTTTGCAATGTTAATATGAATTGAAGTTGTTTCAAACAACAAGATAAAATTTTTTTCAAAATTGTAGGTAAGGTGATGAAAACAAGAATGGCACAAACAATGGCAAATTAAAGAACAACCCAAAAATGCAAGATATTAAAAAAATTGTATTAGAGTGTATTAAAATCCGTGATGGAAAAATTTATTTTTTTAAAACTAAATTTGAGATATAAATATAAATTTTAAATTTTACTTTTCATTAAAATTTGATATTAGATTGGTTTACAAATTTTAATTTATATAAAAGCAACAATAAATAAATTAATATACTATTATTGCTATGTCGAAGGTATGGCTCTATAAAAATTTGAATAAGTAATTATTATAATCACGAACTTTCTGAAGAGAGAAGACTAAGTTGATCTTCACATTGCAAATTGCTTATACAGGGTGGGCGAAAAGTCCCGCACCAGGCAAACCCTTAATTAGGCACAGCTTATTATTTTAATGATAAAAAATTGAGAATTATTAAAATATTTTACAGTTTATATATTTTTTCAAATATTCAAATGTGCATTTTCTGCTGCAACAAATAAAGCCAGGCGATGGTGAAAATTATCAAAGACATGATTCAGTAAATCCTCGTATCTATCAATCATTTGACAAGCCTTAATGATGCGATCTCAATGATCTGCTGACTGTGGTATATGAAACATTTATATCAGAATGCATAGAATTGAATATTTCTGCAACTCACTGGTGCCTCGTTCCTTCACCAGCAGTAAGCAAAATCAGTTCAACACGATGTGTAGTGGTCAGCATTGAGGGCCAGCAGCAAGAAACACAAACAACAATACAGAAGTGCTATAAATAAGTAATGTCGGTCAAAACAGTGAACAGCCATTAGTCACGCTCACACATATTAGTCATTGATCACACCCAGCTAAGGTAGTATATAAAAAACCACTAATTAATTAATCTGCTTAGTGCGCCCACCCTGTAGTGAATTTCACATGAGAGTTTTTTAATATAATAGTATCACTACATTTTGGCAGTGTTTACANGGATGTGTAGTGGTCAGCATAACAAGAAACACAAACAACAATACAGAAGTGCTATAAATAAGTAATGTCACGCTCACACATATTAGTCATTGATCACACCCAGCTAAGGTAGTATATAAAAAACCACTAATTAATTAATCTGCTTAGTGCGGGACTTTTCGCCCACCCTGTAGTGAATTTCACATGAGAGTTTTTTAATATAATAGTATCACTACATTTTGGCAGTGTTTACAACAACTAAGGTATTCCACTTGCCTCTCTATGTTTCTTCTTTGACAAACATTAGAAAGAATCTTTTCAGAATTTTGCTCTTCCAATTGAAAAAGGAAATCATTTTATAGAATCGTGAAGACATTTACAATTGAACAGAAGGGGTAAGAATACAAGTTGAGTGAAGACGAGTGTGCAGCTTAAGATCAATGTTTAGTATTGTAGCCTTAGACAGATTCTTAGTTGACATTTTTTTGTTTATATTTATGTTTCATTTCAGAATTTCATTAACTGCAGCTATTGAAATAGTATTAGGATCATATATTTTATTTGTTTTTCATATATTTTACTTAATCCTTCAAATTTAGCAGCAATGTATGTAAGTGCATAAGATGTAATCTTGCGAATTTGAATTCATAAATTTTTAATCAACATAAAATATTTAATTCTCTTTACAAAAGAGTCTTCCTTATAGAGGAAGGAATTTCTATCTGAGGGATTCTGATTCAAGCGATGAGAACAGGTGCACTTAGCTACTGTTCTAAAAACAACATTAGCAAACATATTCATTGATCATTGCGGATCTTGTGGTAAAAAATTATATAAACGTGGATTTTTTTATGCAATCTAATTCATGTTTCAAAGCACTTACCAAAGCATAAGTGTTTTATTCTTTAGTACGAAATTTTGGCAGTTTATTCAAATAAAGTTGCAACTTTCAGGCACATTCTATTTTTTGATAATAATAAGTTGCTCTATACTCTAACCAAGCAATTATTAAAAATGAAATATTAGACCATTGAAGTCCCAAATTTTCAACTTTATGGGATGTGGAGACATCCAGTACGCACAAAATTAACTTTTTCTAATAATCAACTAACTAACATAGTCGAATATTTAAATATCCGGATATAATTTTACATTAGTCAATGTACATATAACCTTGAGCAAATTGGGAACGTTTGAGTTGTGTTGTAACAACAGAGTGAGTTGAGAAGTTATAGTTTACTATTAGAAAACGTAAAAGGGGATGAATAACAAAAATATAAAATTTACCACTTTCAATTGCCATGTCTAGGTGTAGGCCTAAGCTTGCTTAAAAAAACCAACCGAAGTAAGGATGCTAAGCTATATTCTGAATACATTTTTTCAATACTTTTACGAAGAAAATTGGCTCAATTACACTATTAGAGGTGTTTTCTGCATATTTTGAATCCAAAATTCGCTCAGTCTTTTCTTGAAGTTCATCTACGTTACAAACTGTTCTACAATCAGTTTTGGTTAAAGACGTTCTTTGTTATATGCAACAGTGTGCAATTGGTTCATTTTTAGGACGGTTTACATGAGAAATAAAGGTATGCAAAATCACACAGATTTATCGACAAAATGAAAGGTGCTCTAAAACCATTATGCCGAAAGAAGTTAACTAAAAGTATCAGATATTAATTGTAAAGGCTTGACGAAAAGAGAACTAATTGCAAGAAAATCCTTTGAATCTCCGGAATATACTTTGAAACCATATTGGAAAGACAAAGAATTCAAACAAAAAGATGAGGAGACTACAATCGCAATCGAATAAAACTTATATTAATGAACTAATGTAATAAATAAAAAAAATATATTTATTGCAGAAAACCACAAATGACAATGAAAAAATTGTTGAAATGCTAAGAAATATATCCTTTGCTACTCATAGTAATTCAAAATAATAAGAATTGATTTTCTCTTAGTGGAACAAGAGTAGGAATTGATAAAATCATTTAGTTGAGTGAATTGAGTGGATGATTGTTAGCAAAAAAAGTGAAAAGTTTAAAATCTCGCAGAGGTTTTATAGGAATAAAGCAATGGCATATCAAATAATTGCAACAAGTAGATAAAACTAATCAAAATATGCATTCTAATTGCAACTGCAATTTGAGACATTGGAATGGCACGTAGAAACTCTGGGACAGAATTGAGAATAGCCTATTGACTAGATATAAGTTTATAAGGTGAGGAGATCAATAATACATTTCTATTTTTAAACTACAAACATATTTCCTAAGAATTTGCAAAAAAATCAATTAACATTTTGTAAAATTTAGAGGATTTACAAACAGTTTGGAAGTACTTTTCCCTGATAAACCTTTATAGTTTATTCCACGGCCATGTTTTTCCACGTAAATACAATGCTGAACAAATTATTAGCATCACTTATTTATTTCTAGTTTTAATTGGATCATTTAGCCAATGTTAGTTATTAAGATGACAAGCAATATTTGATTCTTTACAACAGCCAATATTGATCAAATTCTTTATTAAAAACAAACAATGCATTTTTTAGATCAGCGTTTGGTGTGACCCCCTTTTGCTTTAAAAAGCACATTGATGTATGCGGGCATACCATTGAGTAAATTCATGATCATTTCTAGATGTCATTATCAATGACAGAGCATATTAGTTGCCTTTTAGTGCATGATTTTTTAACCGCTGCCTTTTTCTTATTAATGTCGTAAATGTTTTCAATGGGGTTTATGTTGATGGTAATTTCCTGGCTATTCAAGAACAACAACATTATTCTGATGCAAAAGGGTCATTGAAATACATGCAACATAAGTTCAAACTCATCTTGCATATAAACATATTTCAAACTAGAATCTGTTCCAAACTACCCTGAAAGGCTTTGAAAATAAGCATGTAGACTGCATTTTGTAATATTGATCTTGCTTCGTTGTCCTTTCACAGCATGGACAAGCCTTGACCCAAACAGAGAGATTGCGCTTCAAAGCATATGCTGTAGTGGGTATTCAACAACGAGGATCTATGATCTTTATCAATTTTGGAGACTATTGATTAATTAACATCTAATGTTCTAGAAGCTGAGTGTTGTGATTTGCCAGATGACAGAAGAACAAGAATTGCACTTTTCCTGCAAGGTGTTATATCTTGTTTTCAACCCATATAATAAGATATTTATGTACAATAATGCTACGACTTTGCTAATACACATAAAATAATATTAAGACTTCCTGGAATAAACCAACTTTAGTAGCAAAGCAATATACCACATTAATAACTAAACCAAATGTAAGGTTATTAATTAATTTAATCACCACTGTAGTATTTCCATATTGAAAGCATACATGCATTGCATTAATTGAATAATTTTTCTTTCAATTTTAGTTTAAATTATATTACCATGTACATGTACACGCATCTAGGACAATATAACTGATTATGCATTTTAAAAGCACACATTAATCAATCAGAAAATATTGAAAATTGTCTAAATGTTTGTAAAATAGCATAGCTTGAAAAATATATGTTAAATAATATATTCATACATTACAAAAAATTTACATTATTTAGAAAAGCAGTGTTCTTGGTTAGAAGGCTCTCATTTATTTTAGTCACAACGTTGCCAGGTGGTGCTCCAAAAAATTTATCATATGGCGTTTCTTCAATGAATATATAAAGAGTTGAAAATTAATTATTTAATTCTTTTAAAGCTTTGTTTATGAGTGTTAATAAGGAATCGTAACAACTTGATTTTTCACCAAAATTTCTTGAATTTATTCATAAATTTTGTATAACAGTATTAAAAGAAATTGAACTTCAATTGTGGCATATTAAATATGTATTTTTTACCTGAAAGTTTTCTATAACTACAGTGAGCATACTTCCAACTGAATACATAATTTACTACATCGAAATCTACTATTCGAATATTTTACCAACTGATTTCACTTGAGAAAACCTGCATTAAATTTCTATTACATATAAATTATCTAAAGAAATTTGCTAATGATAGTATCTTTGTAATTTGTTATCATGATCCACATTACACATGTCGAGAAGTCCAGGACATAGATTAGTGAGCTAGTCTTTTCGCGCAGTACCATCAATACTTAATGCTGAATTCAAAATAATTGACGCACTTATCTTTGAAAACCTATGAAGTATTTAAGTCTCTGTAAACCAATTGCTTTCTTTTTAGTAAGATATATCATCAATCTACACATATAAAGGAATAGATATAGCGAATTTTGGAAGAAGTGTAGAAATTTCGTGAAGAGTGCATTTCAAGAAATACTGTAGACCAATTTTAATTTTTGCTACGATTTGTTCAACCAACCCAGTAATCTTAAGAAATTGCTTAAATATGATATGTATTGTCTAAAATTAGTTGATCAATTTGTGAAATTGAGCTATTGCGAATATGCGTAAGAGTCGAAAAAGGGCCTTTTTGACCCTGGCATAAAATTAAATTTTGCAAAGCAAGCCTTGAGGAATTAGGGTAATGTGCGACATTCGTGAGATTCACTGGGACTAGATATCTCATTGCAAGTGGGATAATAATATTCAAAAAATGTCAACACTCTATTATAACATCAACTTCTGCTATGTTAAAAAGTTCAGATCCGACCCACACTCGTTGGAAAACATCAGGTTTGGTTTGACACGGCCCGGGCCATTAACACCTCTGAATACACAGACGTAACGTCTTACATATTTACATTTTTATATATTTTCTTATCAACTATCTGTAAGAGAGACCTTATAGAGATTCATTTAATATTGCTTACTACATAACATCTTCATAATTACAGTATATTTGCATTATTTTTCATGCTTCATTAAAACCACCGACAATCAACCAGCCTTAAAATTAACATCTGTTATATAAATTTCAGTGGAAAGGAGATGTTTTAAAACCACTAACACCTGCAGCATTAATACTTTAAAGTGAAGAATTTGCCTATTTAAGTCAACCTCCTTTGAGAATAAGTTATGATTTTGATGATGCAAGGCATCAAGTTTTCTTCTTAGTAAACAATAGCCAGCATTTAGCGAGATGCGACTCGTAGAGAGAATTGACAGACCATTGATTGCCGAGCGTTTCTCAAAATATTCAATTAACTCATTCCATTTCGTCCAATGAAATGAGATTGGAAAAGTAGATTCGGAGATGTCAAAGTAATGGGCCAGCTTACAAACGGATCAATATAAATTATATATCATCTATCGCCCGTTAGAAAAAATGCGGCCTCGGAAATTTATGCTTTTTAGACGTTCCTATACATTAAAGAATGTAGTTCTCATCTCCATTTCCATCATTATTTTTGTAAGGTAAGAATATTATTTTGATATAATTGTAGTTTATATTTTTATGATTCAGAAATATAAAAATTACTGACAAGCAATGCAATAGTTTTCATTAATATAAGCCAATAAATTATAAATTAAATGAACATAAATTTATAAAATTATATGTTTCAACAAAAAAAATCCAAATTTGTCATTAAAGTAAGATTTTTCATTTTCATTTAAAAACCAGTATAAAAATCTACTAATTCAAAATGTATTCATTGATTAATGTAATAGCAGAGAAATGTTTGATAATTATTAATAATTTATGCCTAAATTGGCTTTATAGTTCCCATAGCAACCGACATTCCAATTATTTGAAACATAATCTTCACGATAGTTTCAATATTTGCTATTAATTACATGAGCTTGGGTTCGAGTAGGGGAGGGGAGAGGAGTGGTGCGTACACTCTTATTGACTTTCAATTTAAGTGAATTCGATTTCTGCCTAAGCTTTGCTATGTTTCCGATCCATGTAGAATTCTACTAGTCTCTGTGGAATAATAACAATGGTGAATACCTGTTTCTGAATGGAAGGTTGCAGATGTTGATGATTGCTTAAAAATCGCTTTAGATACCAAATGTAAAATTTAAGTTTTCAGGAAGACTCATCAAACGTTAAGACCTTTGCTCAAAGTATTTATATTCTAGCTAGTCCAATAACGCACTTGGGATTGGATTGTCTGATTTGAATAACATTGAATTTTTGATGTTTCAAATTTTGCCATACCGGAACCAATTCCGGGACGATATATCGGGATTAAGTTTTAACCGCGGTACAGGTATCCCTATAAAAAAATTTGACCCCACAAATTGATATTTCTAAGAAATAATTTTTACTTACAAAAAATGCATATTTATTAGACTAATATGTAATTATATATACATATAGCAGTGAGGTAGACTAAAGACCACCCATCGCAGATTTTACCTATATTTTTGGAGTATATATAGTAGAGCATAATTTTATCCTGCATAATACACTGTTTGTATAGAAAGAAAATATGATAATTATACTTATTGCATAGAGATGTAATGTGTAGTAAATGCCTCTGTGACTTTTAAGAATGTTGAAATTGCTTCTTTAACTTCTCCAGGTAAAGCAAGAAAACTGGGCAACATACGTATGGTCATAAAAGTCACATTCAAAAAGTTTGCAAAGTGTTCACTGTTAGCTTAATTATCAAACATGCTAAAGGAAAGACTCCCAAAGTTAAATGAATGAATTTACAAAGCCATTTATTAATGTCAAAGGTCTTCAGTGTCAATATTAACAATAATTTTATATTTAAAAATGTATCATAAAAGAATATTTGGGAAATTTAACAGTGTTGATTTGTAAATTTTGCCAAAATTTGAATATCAAGGTTTGCTTTTTAGCCTTCAAATTTTGGGTTGAAATTTGAAATTTTCAATTTTGCAAAATTTGATTTAAATGTTTGAAAATTTGAATTTGATTTGAAAGCCCTGGTAGAAAATCGTAGATGCTTAAAAACAAACTTTTTGGTTTGCGGAACCATACCCAATCTCGGTATCTGGCCCCCGCGGAAACAGGAACATTTACTGAATCTAAAAATAAAAGTTAGGGAGCGCTACTAGGACCAGCAATCGGGATCAGGTATCAGTTCAACTCCAAAACAATTTACAAAGTACAAAGACACATCAAACGTTAAGACCTTTACTCAAAGTACTTATATTACACCTAGCCCAATAACTCACTTTGGATTGGATTGTCTGAATTGAATTACATTGATTTTTTGATGTTTTACGTTTTGCCATACCGGAACCAATTCCGGGACGATATATAGGGATTAATTCTTAACCGCGTTACAGGTATCCCTATAAAAACCTTAGACCCCACAAAGCTCTAGTGGAAAGCTGTTGGATGTATGATTGACATAATTTATTCCCAACATGGCGCTGTTGAAAGGCTTTCTGAAAAGGCAAGTATGCCTTAAAGTTGAATATAGAATATACCCAAAAAACAACTTTCAATCACAAATATATAATTCAAGCCATAACGACTGGTTGCTGTAGAGATTAGTCAACTTCATTGTTCTACACCTGCACAATTTTTTACGAGCGCCATCAAAAACAAAGCATTATTTTAAAATTCCCTCATTGGCGGTCGAAAGTAGGAAATATTAGCAGTAAAAACAATTTTATACCAAAATAATACATTATTAAATAATTCTGTTATAGAGGGTGAATATGGGATGAAAAAACATATAATAGCTTTTTCCGCTGTCTGTTACTGTAATTCCAGTCTTAAATTTGTAAACATATAAAAATATTTCATTGGTCAGTAAGACAAATTCCGATCAAACGTTTATTTTTATATATCTTAGGAAACATCAAACATGTAATTCCAGATATATTAGCAGTTATCTCAAATACTGTTACATACATACGCATAAAATCTGCGCATTATAATTAGATGCTGAAATCAAAACGTAGTATGTATGTTGCATTGAACCTTTGGACTAGCAAACTCAAAGTTAGACTAGAATTTAATTGGATTTATATTTTACAATTCTAGAATTGCGATATTGGAATAGGTTGGTTTAGATAAAAAAAATCTGTTCAATGGGCAAGCCCGCTATTTTCTCCTCTTTGGAAAAATTCTTTTCAAATTTAGATTTTCTGTTTAGTGAAGTGTGAAAAAACGGTCTTTTTCAGTATTTTGGTTGAATATCTATAATCGATCATGGTTTAAAGAATTTGATTACCCAGGAACGTACGAAGAAAAGAATTATAAAAAACTTGATGTTATCAATACTATTTTAGGTTATAAGAACACTAACTATAATAATAATAAGAAAATTTAAGTAATGTTTAAGTCAAAAACCTAAGCATAATTTGCCAGAAAATCAAGGCCTTCCTATAAAATCACATCAAAGTCACGAATTTTGGCATTTCAAAAATTTTTTATTTTGCCATGGGGCTGGTAGAGTACTAAAATTTTCGAAAATTTAAACTTGACTAACAACTTTATGTTGAAATGAATTGACAAATTAATAAATATTATTATATTTCCGAAGATTTGCCGCAATGCTTTTGTGCTTTTTAATGAATCACATTTTGTATAATGAAGTATTAATATAAATGTAAAATTTAATGATTTCATTAAATGTTGATGGGATTGCATTAACTTTACCTTAATGTTGTTCGTTTCCATTTATAAAGTAAAGCAGTTCAATGGAATAGGTTTTTACACAATGAATTATGCCAACTGCTGTTAACGTTCCAAAAGAATTGATTCAAATTAATATTTTAAATCATACTGTTCGTCTATACAATATGCTTTTTTAAAATTCGTTTTACAATTTACTTTCAAATTTAGTTTGTGTCTCAACTGTTTTTTAAATTTAAACATCATTATGCGCAGTTTATGCTACATTATTGGCTCATTTGAACAGCTTGATTGGGAAACCGACTGATATGTTTAATTTTGGACTTTAGTTTTGGTCAGGTCATGTTTGATAATATTAATTTTTAAGAATTATTTCGAGTCTTAGTACTGGAGTACTGCAAGCTATAAATAATTACATAATATAGGTATATGTATCAAAATATTCACGTTTTCGAAAAAAATTTTTTCTATCGCAAAGCGTACGACTTTTTGCATAAGATCATTATAGGCATGGAATGCTTTACTGTCTCTAAATGTGATTCATTTGATTGAATATCTTGATTTTTACAAATTTTTTGAAATTGAATAGTTAAAAAGTTTGCCCAATTTATAAAAATAAAAATGTACGTCGCATATCTGAAAGTTAGGAGCGTATTTTACCCTAGAATATCACAAACTTCAGTTTTTTATAATACTTGTTATATTTATGCATTTTTAACGTAAAACGATATTTGCATAAGGTCAAGCAACTGCATTTGGTAAGTCACAATTAATCATAAAGCTTATATATGTATATATATATACATATATATACATATATAATCTTTATATATATATATATAATGTAATACTTACTAAATAACACAGGGATGCGAAGCAGAATCTTTATAGCTTACAATGCTTCCAAATTGCAGTCGACTACTCTTTGCTTACAATTCTTTTTCGAGGTGGCGTATTTAACCACTCATGAAGGTTATCGGATCAAATAATCATTGTTTTGTTACTTTCATCAAGAACATATTGCTTTTGCTCTTTTTGTGTATAGGATTCATCAATTAAATCACGAGTAGGAGTAACTTAGTATAAAGAGCATGGCATTAAATTTTCATGCTGACCCTCATTGCTATCTGCATGCAACAATGTAAAAGTTTCTAAAATTGGTTTTACCATCTCTAAAAGTGCATTCATCAACATTTGTGGGTTTTTGGATTATGAGATCGCCTTCTGAAGTTCACAATTTAGGATTCTTCCGTTACAATATTTAAACTTCCGATTAAACTACGTTTAAACTTTAGGTTAAATACAAGCTTATATAAATGTGGCAATGATTTAAACTTCAAAGTTTAAACTGCAGTTTATGTTTTAGCCTCAATTCAAACTATTAGCTTCTAATTACGTCATTATTTCACGAGTAGGAGTAACTTAGTAAAAATAGCATAAAAATTTTCATCCTGACCAATTTTTCAAAATTAGCGTATGTGGCCCAATTTTGGGTATTTGCCATCTCCCGCAAATTGCAAAAGAACATTTTCCACCCCCAAATTTCTATCGGAAAACCGCCGAAATTGTATCTCTATGAAAACAATTCCCAATCGCCTGATGATCACGTTCAATTATTTGTTTATCGCAATTACATTATTGTTCATTTTTATTAATA
>CABFPE010000456.1:244761-255949 GCA_900660155.1 Hofstenia miamia
AAAAGTCGCAGAGTAATAGTCTTCTGAAATGCATCAGTTGTAATTGTTAAGCAGAAATTCAAAAGTTGTAATAAACTAAAGTGTTGATATCATAAAGAGAATAATAACTAAAAATATAATATTAACAATGTAATATAGAACTAAAGGAGCTCTAAAGAATGCTGAAAAGAGCTAAGGAATTGAACAAGAATCGACAGAGTACTGGCTGTCCTAAAGCAGTGTAAAACTGCGGGTGTATGGCATACTTTGAACTTATTTGTCGAAAGATCGAAACTGAGTGAAATCAAATAAACAGCTGCAAGTTCACCAGAAGAGGTCTAGAAAACATAATTCATTTCGTAATATAGAAATATCAAATTGGAATCAACTCTACAAGCAATAATTTTTGAAAAGTCTAACGAATTTTTGAAAAGTCATCTACTGAATTTAACCTCATTTGTCCAAACATTGACTGGGTCAATTTCGAATTTTAATGGCTGAATACATGCAGCAAAGCGTAATTTACTTATAATTGTTTCGTAACGTAAACAAATTGTAATTTTAAAAGTGGTATAGCTCTAAATACCAAATTTTCCTTTGTTTTTTACATACTAATTCAATATTTTACGACGCCATCTAGCGAATTTTGAAAATAAAAATTTCTAATCTAATGATTCTATGCCTTACTAAGATGAACAAAAATTACTAACTCACAGTTTATCCTTTTTTATTTGAATGATTTGAATTTAAATAAATCATTATGTGGCAGTAGAAATGCATTTCTACAATAAAATTTGAAGCTTTCTTGATATAAATATATCAAGGCGTTCTAAATCTACAGGCCATGTAGACGAAACAAGCAAAAAATTATTGTAGGCTGACAAGATTCAATTAGTATTGCCTTTAAAATTTATAAACATATTGCGCGACATTTTTAACATTTACATATATTGAATTGTATTATTTTAATCAATTTCACTCAAAGAGATTGGTAATGACTTCTATTATATATTAATCAATACAGTGCGGCTAGATAGTTTACAACAAACACCCATTTCTATGAAATAGAGCTTCAAAAATAGGGAAAATTAAAAAAACTCCAAAATTAAAAATCAATGTATCATAGAGCTATTCAGCACGCATCGAATGGTATTTAAACTGTGTCGATAGTAAAAAAAACTCATGGAGNCTATTCTCAAAATAATTCCTCCCAGGTATTAATGCATCTTGTGGCAAAAATATTAATACTCCTCTCTAATTACCCACACCCACACCCGCACATATGTAAACAAGTTATGCCTCACAAATATTGCGTTAGTACATGTCACTCAAATTAAGATTCAGAAATTAATAAATTGGAGAAAGAAAGAATTCCTGTTTTTTTCATTTCCCAAAGAAACATCTATGAGGAACCGCTGGATACATTCCTTACCCAATGTTTTCAATAATATTTGCAGGATGATATAATCACAAGAATGTTCAAGGTGGTTATATGATGCTTATAGTTCCTTCCTCTCTTTTTCCAAAAGTGTCATCTACGTCCATACTTAGAAATGTGCTATTTAGGATTCTATAGATTATTATTTTTCCTCAATGCCTGTTTCCAGTTGAAGTGTTGTGCTGAAGGAGGATTGTTCTGAAACAGCACTAAGCAATAAAGTCTCTGCATTCAAGAAACTTATTAAAGTACCTATGGATTTTCTTCGGATAAAGTCATTAATCAAATACTATTATTGAGCACAATGCTAGTTAAGCAATATAAACACTAAAAGGGTCAACTGGATCCATTGGATATATTATAAATGCTATGTTGTGGTAGAGATTACGTATTTTTGTAAGTACAAATTCTGCATCTGCATATAATGTAAAGTTTATAAATATAATTTGAAGCATTTTTATATGTATGTATACTTAGAAGGACTAAGTTATTCCTCACTAAAATTTTGCAAAGGTGGAACGTTGTCAATATTCAGACCAGTACAAGTATAGAGGCTATTTAGAATCCCATCAATTTGACACTCTAGACGAAATTATTAAACTAGCTCTTTTTATTACTCCTGTGAAATCTTGTTAACTGCTGATACAGCATAAATCACATCGACTTAAGGAAATTTCAAAGACTCTTCTTACAACTGAAAACACTTTCAAGCACAATTATGTTACACTTGGTTTCTTTTCAAACGCATTTAGGGCCTTTTCGCCAGTCTGCTGGCGGTCGTTCGTACATTTCATGTCAAGACGTATTTGAGACTCACCGGTTGTATATATTGCACAGCTGTATGAGTGAAAATTCACATATTTCGCTATATATATAAATTCATGAGTGGTAAATATATTAAGTGACAGATATTTTATGTAAATCATTTATAAATATTTATTTCTTTGTATTATCTTATTTAGGGTTGATATTGTTCCGCAAGAAATAGATTTTCTGCATTCATGTTCCATGTGCAGCGCCGAAAATAGTGAAGATGTACTTAAAGCTTTATATCAATCATCCAAAGGCTTGGGAAACCTGTCAACTGAAGATAATTTTGAGCTATATTATGTTTCTGTATTCATAGCCTCAAAATGTAATGAACTTGCTTATGCAAAGATAAAAATCCGTCCAGAAGATATCAGAAAATGTCTTTCAAAATTAGCATACAGCATGCTTCAAATATGTATGTTCAATGTTATTCTTTTTTTAAAATTCATATTTAAAACCATATTATAAATTGCTTAAAATGTATTAATGGATTTAAGTTGTAAGTGTTCTCAGTCTGCTTTGATAAACTTCTAAACATATTTTTAAATAATTTTGTAAACTGCTTTCTTCCATTAATTGTCCTACTTCTTCTAAATTAGCTAAGTTTTCTCATTTAATGTTTGTATTTTTTTCAATTTATTAATTGTTGTAGTTATTTTAAAACATCCTTAATGCATACCAGTTTACAGTAACTTTACTGATGTTTCGTCTACATGGCCTGTCGATTTAGAACGCTTTGATGTATGCATATATATATATATATATATATATATATATATATATAATGTAATACTTACTAAATAACACAGCATGCGAAGCAGAATCTTTATAGTTTACAATGCTTCCAAATTGCAGTCAACTACTCTTTGCTTACAATTCTTTTTCGAGGTGGCGTATTTAACCACTCATGAAAGTTATCGGACCAAATAATCATTGTTTTGTTACTTTCATCAAGAATATGTTGCTTTTTCTCTTTTTGTGTATAGGATTCATTAATTAAATAATTCTCAAAATTTGACTCAGTATAAAGAGCATGGCATTCAATTTTCGTACTGACCCTGATTGCTATCTGCATGCAACAATGTAAAAGTTTCTAAAATTGGTTTTACCATCTCTAAAAGTGCATTCATCAACATTTATGGGTTTTTGCATTATGAGATGGGAAGGGATACGGCTAGCATATTGGTTCACTATCAATTTATGAATCATCATATTTGTTATCCAAAATTTCCAGGTATACATTAATACATTTTTAGAAAGTATTTCTAACTTCCTTAAGACCTTAAATGTTTGAAGAAAAACACTTCTCATTCACAAATGTATTTCCTTAACTTTAGAAATTGATTATGAGAATCTATATGATTTTGTTAATGGATTCTAAAACCAAACGATTTTGTAAATATTATAATCTGGGGTAGGGCTCATGCCCGTGCCCGGTCCGTAGTCCGTACCCACAAAATTATGCCCGTTAGCTTGTCCGTTTCCGTATCACAAGTCCGTTATGCCCGTAGCTAAATGATATTTAGCTAAAATTGCTTGAATAATCAGAATAACTGCTAATGTGCTATTATCTATGCATACTTAAACAGTCATAAAACCTACCAATGTAGTTTACTTCTAAAGTCTTTTTGACATTATTGAGAAGTCTAATCTTACAGCTACAAATCCTCATTTTTTTGTACAGTTTCCAGAAAAAGGCTTATTAACCCATTTTGTCAATTAATTTACAAATCGTGCATCACAACAGATAACGATAATTGACAGCAGCTCAAACTGTTTTGCTGGAAACATGATCTTCGTTATCACAAGGGGAGACTATGCTGCTTATATGGCCTTGCAAAATATGCCAGTTATTTAAATTCAAATTCACATGTTAAGGAAAGCCTTCTGAAGTTCACAATTTAGGATCCTTTCGTTACAATATTTAAACTTCCGATTAAACTATGCTTAAACTTTAGGTTAAATACAAGCTTATGTAAATGTGGCAATGATTTACACTTCAGAGTTTAAATTGCAGTTTATATTTTAGCCCCGTCATTATTCCACGAGTGAGAGTAACTTGTAAATTTTTCAGAAAGATTGGTATCAGGAAGAATTTTTCAAAATTAGCGTATGTAGCCAAATTTTGGGTATTTTGCCATCTCCCGCAAATTGCAAAAGGGCCTTTTCCACCCCCAAATTTCTATCGAAAAATCGCCGAAATTTCATCTCTATGAAAACAATGGGGGATTTTCACTAAAATTCAATTTTAATATTTTTNTATATATATATATATATATATATATACATATATATAATGTAATACTTACTAAATAACACAGCATGCGAAGCAGAATCTTTATAGTTTACAATGCTTCCAAATTGCAGTCAACTACTCTTTGCTTACAATTCTTTTTCGAGGTGGCGTATTTAACCACTCATGAAGGTTATCGGATCAAATAATCATTGTTTTGTTACTTTCATCAAGAATATGTTGCTTTTTCTCTTTTTGTGTATAGGATTCATTAATTAAATAATTCTCAAAATTTGACTCAGTATAAAGAGCATGGCATTCAATTTTCGTACTGACCCTGATTGCTATCTGCATGCAACAATGTAAAAGTTTCTAAAATTGGTTTTACCATCTCTAAAAGTGCATTCATCAACATTTGTGGGTTTTTGGATTATGAGATCGCCTTCTGAAGTTCACAATTTAGGATTCTTCCGTTACAATATTTAAACTTCCGATTAAACTATGCTTAAACTTTAGGTTAAATACAAGCTTATGTAAATGTGGCAATGATTTACACTTCAGAGTTTAAATTGCAGTTTATATTTTAGCCCCGTCATTATTCCACGAGTGAGAGTAACTTGTAAATTTTTCAGAAAGATTGGTATCAGGAAGAATTTTTCAAAATTAGCGTATGTAGCCAAATTTTGGGTATTTTGCCATCTCCCGCAAATTGCAAAAGGGCCTTTTCCACCCCCAAATTTCTATCGGAAAATCGCCGAAATTTCATCTCTATGAAAACAATGGGGGATTTTCACTAAAATTTAAATTTGAATATTTTTAGCCAAAAATGTTTAACTTAGTTTAAATTCCTTAAAAATAAAAAAACCAATAAAAATATTTGCTACATTTTGCAGAAATTCACTGTCTCTTTCTTGTTCAGATGATGTCACTACCTTTTGAATAATAAAACTATTACTTTGTAAGATGAAATTCTGGAAAATCTAAAGGTAGTGACATTATCTGAACACGAAAGAGACATTGAATTCTGCAAAAATTAGCAAATATTTTTTAATGGTCGCTTCATTTTTAAAGAATTTAAGCTAACTTAAACATTTTTGGCTAAAAATATTCAAATTTAAATTTTAGTGAAAATCCTCCATTCTTAAACGGCCCAAACTTTAAGGGACGTTTAAATGTAATTCTGTATGTTTAACCTACAGTTTAAATAAATGTGTTCAGTTTAAACTTTTCCCTAAAGTGTTTATAGTTTTAAACTGGTCATCACTGGTCCTGACGAATCACTTCTTAAATGAAATTCAACTGAAAATGTACTTCATAGGAATGCGGAAAACATTGTCACTTTTAAAAAAGAGCTTAAACACAATCTCTTTATTGAGCAACTTGACACGTTACGTTTATAGATTATTTTGTAAATAAGCGCACTAGAGCTTCTACTAGAAGGATTGTGCGCTATATAAGAAATAAAAAATAATAAATAAATGAATAAATTGTTCGAAATGTGGTTTTGACAATACCCTCAAATAGATGCAGCTGACTAGACTAGTTGTCCCATTAAAGCATTTTAAATTGATAAGAAATTTTATTTGGTTTTTGTTTGAGCACAATTCAGATCCATTCAAGTTTTGACAACGGACGACACTGTCATTTGAAATCGAAAAACAATGTTTGCTCAAATAATTGAATTTTCGATTCAGCCCCATTAGATTCATTAAACAAAGTGCTATTGGGACTGCTTTCTTTGCATTGCATCTATTTAAATTCGGCTGTTATATTTATGTAAGTTTCAAACATTTATTGGAAATTTGTCTTTCAAATATTGCAGTTGTTGTCAATAACTATTAAATTCAGGTCCTGTCATGCTTCTCCAGTAACGATATTTGCTTTCCCACCCTATCGTTTAAACGATTATTGCATGACACATGCACGAAGGCGCAGTATTTTTTGATGGGAGACATTTCAGTCATGATCAAGTGAATGAACATAAGTGGGACGACACCCCTAAAAAATTTTCGAAAATATTTAAATAATACATCCTAAAATTTCATTTCACAACCATTGCCTCTAATTTTTTTTCAAATTTTCACGAAAATTTTTTAATTTAACTAATCAAAATCAATTTGGAAACCTGGCGGATGCATACCATGGAAAAAAATATGTATACTGTATATTGGATATGACGATATGTTGTGAATTTTTCAGGTTATCTATTTTACACATTCTTAGGAATCAGTAGGTTAGATATGGGCACGCATTTCCTATGTAGTACATGGATTGTTCAACTTTAGGAACGAATTGGGTTGGTTTCATAAATCGAAAATATTCAAATTTTATTAGTTTTTTGGTACTTAACGCAATGTAGACATTTTAAAATTTTGCATCCAGCGCTCGTATATATATATATATATATATATACATATATATGCTAATATCAAGAGTATCATTTGAACCTTCTGATCTTGAACTAATCCTTCAACATTAAATTAAACTTCAGCTGAAATTTCTTTTTTAAATAGAAACAATTCTTTCTAATTAAGCATAAGAAACAAATAATATTTTAAGCATTATTAATCTAACTTGTCTTTTAATCACTAAATTGTGTTCTAAATGTTAAGCAATATGAACCCATGCCAGGGAATTTATTCATTTATTCGCATTCGAGCGCAATACATAAATTATTTGAAGCAGGTGTATTTGTTGTTGATTCTGTAGATGAGCTGGAATGAAAGTGTGCTAACAATAACAACGTGTTGTGCTTCTTTACATAAATAATGGATTGATCGAAAAATTTAATTGGAACGTACTGTATTGGCAAAGATTGATATTTCTTCATCATCTTAATCGTAATACCAAAATTTAATATTTTATTTTGGATTATTATCATAAAAATCCTAAAATAGTACATGTAAACACCAACAACGTTTAAAGAATTCACCTCAATGTTGTTCAATAACTGGGCGAAGCCCTCTAGAAATTAAGAAAATTTTGTAAAAAATGGAGGCTTAAAATGCATTTTACAACCTTAGTTCATAATATGTTTTCACTTTCAGAAAAATTTAATATTGGAAACCTAAAGCTTGACATTTCCGCATACCATAGGTTTTTCATAAAAACACGATGTTTTTCTGTCCGATGCTCATTCCATTCCAAATTATAAATAGAATAATAGAAGACATTGAGGTAAACGTTTTTAATTTCATTGTAGTTATGAAAAGAAAGAATAACTTCCACAGTAGGTAGTATATTAATGCTTGGGAATCTGTTGGTGTAGAAAAAGTCTAGAATATTGGTAAACGTATCATAACAAATCTAATCACTTTGCTACTCCCCCGTCTCGAGCAGAAATTATATATTCCACTTAATGATTATTGTAATTTAAATTTGTACGCATATTCTTAATAATAAATTTTCCACCCATTAATTAACACAAACACACTTATCACTGTCCGATGTTGACTATAAAACTATAAAGACAACATACATAAGACAAGTTTACAATACCGACACAATGTTCACATTAAAGACAAAATCTTTGTTCAGAATGGAAGAATTCTGTGGGAGAGATTCTCATTCGTCAGATGGGACAGTGATATTCTTCAAGAAATTTCTTATCTCATGGGATGAAAATTCCCATTACCAATCGGGCTTAACTTATTCCATGAAATGTCTGCTATGTTCATATTTCTTGAAAAATCGTTGGTACAGAATATAAATGAGTAACAATTATTAATGATAGATGTGGAATCAACAATATCAAAACTTGACCAATCCTTAATTGAAAATGAAAATTTGAACAAGATTTATTCTCTTGTGCTTAACTTTAGATCTGTAACTAAATCAAGTATTGTTGAAGTTTTACCATTATGCATAAAACTACAATTTCTTAGAAACGTTTTCAATTAGAACATGAATTTGGTATTTAACCGTTTAATTTGGTTAATGTAAACACATATAAAGTAAACTTTTGCTGTCAAAATTCTCTTCCACAGTTTTCCAAATATGAATAACATTGTAAATCAGTTAAATCACATTCTTTTAGCAGACATTCTACTTTGAAACTGATGTGTTGACTGAAAAATGTCGCCATTTATAATTGCTCTGCGACTTCTGATTGAAGTTAATATGCTTAACATTGTTATTGATATGCAAGCTACAAGATATATATTTTTCCAATTTCGTCTATCAAAATTAATTTTATCAACAATAAACAGTTTGTCGAAGAAAAAACTAATATTTCCTCATAATAGGTATTGATTCCAATTTTTTTAAAATTCATTATATATTTAATTAGTATATCCGGGTTTAATTAGACCTGTAGTGTGATGTGTGACAATTTACAACTTCGAAAAAATTCTTGAAGTTTATAGAAATGTATAAATCAGCAACCACTGAAAGGAATTCCAATTTTTATGGCTAACAATATGTGTGCGTGAATTTAGGCATATCTAGATCAAGTGTAGATTTGCAATCGTTCATTGGATATATATTATAAAAAAGAAGTGCATTTCCATAATCAACTTCTTTTTCGCGAGTGTTTCTCCGAAACTATTAGATGATATATAAGTAGACTTTGATCTTTGTAGGTGTCTCGGTGAATTAAGAAAATTTCATTAGCTTTAAATCTTGCAAATTTCAAAGGAGTCATCATAACATACAAAGTCTTCTGTATGTATATATGCTCATTATCTGATGCAAATTTATTAAGAACTTCCATGGAGTTTAATTAGGATTCCAAGCAATTGTGAAATAATTTTTAAACTTTCTCCCAGGAAGCATTGAAATACGCGGTAAGTTCTAGGAGATGAACAATTTGCTGAAGTACTTTTCATTTGCTTAAGGTTCACCCTATGACAGCAGTTCAAATTTTCATAAATTTTTCAGAAAAAACCTACTCGTCATTTAAATATGTTACCTGCATGTGCTTATGATTTAAGAACTTCTGAAATCTAAATATTGTGTTTGCTGCAGTTACCTAATATCTGCTGCCTAGTAATTATAATTTCATTCTCAAAGAAGATGGAATGCATACTCTTTGAGTGTTTTGAAATAGTTGTAAAAGGAAAAGTATTAGTTTTCTTGCATATCATTTGAGAAAATTCAAATGACTTTTCAAGAAGTTGAGCTTTACAAAATCATGCAACTAACGTCAACAATTTAAATTTGTGCGGACTGACACAAAGTCACAGTTAGTCACTCTGTACGCCTGAAAAGTTTCGAGGCCGCGCACATATTAAAAGAAAAATGAAAGAAATGTTAATTCCTTATCATGTGATGGTTTCACATTTTATTAGTTTTTGGGTTACGAACTTTTAAATTTATTATAGAAACCAAGAGAAATTGTAAAAACTGTCTGGGTTATTAAGCGTAAAAAAAATCAAACAGAGTATGTAACTTAATTCTATGCAATTATTCACTATTGGATTGGTTTTTATATTCACTCTCTGTCCAGGTGTTGTTATCTCTGAATTACCGGTTTAAATTGTACTTAGATGTTGCCGAATTCTACAAAAACTTGAATATTGGAGCTCAATGCCTCAAACTATTTAAAAAATTACATTGAATTTTGCGCGGTTAGTGATGAAGAACACATGTGAAGAAATCATAATTGGGGTTATGGTTCGGATCACAGATCATTCGGAGACACACAATTTTGAGAAATAGTTTGAAATTTTAAAATCAATTAACTCGTACTATAACAATTCTTTGCGCAGATATGCAAATGAGAAGTATTGAGTTTCTGCTTATTCCATTTCAAATTGATCTTGGACTGCTTGAACTTGGATCGTCGTTTTCAAGATAATTTGGGTTGGCATTAGAAAATGTTTACCATATGCTATTCAGTATATTATTTTATTAAAACACTTTTTAATAAAATCAATTCAATTATTTTTTTGACTTAGGGGTTACAATAATAGATAATTTCACTTCATAATTTTCGCTAAATTTTAGGAAACTATATTTTAAATGTGATCATAACAGTATTTGAACATCAATCTTTGAAAGGATTTTCCTAAGAAAATTGAAAGTATTAGAAAACACAAGAAATATAAAATTAAGCACTAATTCCTAATTCACAGAAAGTGGTAGAACTACATTGAAAAAAGTTATGCTATAGATGTTATATTTAATTTCCTCAATATATTTTGTTTGTACTCCAATAAAAAATTTAGATTAATTTCATAAGCAATGTATTATTGTGAAAATTATGCATGGAAATATAATTATAGATAATATTGATTTCTAATTTTAGGATTTACTGTGTTGAACTTGATGAAACTTCAGACACGATTAACGTTGTACATGAAAGTAAACATAGTGTTGCTGAACCCTCTCTAAAGTTACTTTTTAAAATTCTAGATGTGACGGATGAGCCTTTTCAATTTCATTGGATTAAAAAAAGAATAGAGACTTCCTGGGGTGATTGGATAGACGCTCAAAAGAAAATCATCAGAGAGCCTCCAAGCAAAAATCTAACAGTCTTAATTCATCTGGGCCTATTTCAATATCACTGGGGCGAAACAGCTCTTTCTGGGAAGGCATCACTTGGTGAGTTGGTACAATGGAGCGACATCATAGTAGCAACGTATCTCCTAGCAGACTTCGTTGATGTATCTAGCAACTTCAAAACACTAAGTCACTTACTTAAAACGAAATACTACGATATCATTATCACAGATATAATTGGCATAAAATCTCAATTTCAAAAAATTTGGAACAACGAAGAATATCAA
>CABFPE010000456.1:288144-307279 GCA_900660155.1 Hofstenia miamia
ATATATGTATGTATATATATATCTATATGTATGTATATATATATCTATATGTATGTATATATATATCTATATGTATGTATGTATATCTATATGTATGTATATGTATATATATGTATGTCTATATATCTATGTATGTATATATATATGTATGTATATCTATATGTATATATATATATATATATATATATATATATATATATCTATATATCTATATATATGTATATATGTGTATATTAAAATATTTATTAGTTGGCTGCTTAACAAACTATCAATTTAGGAAAAATAGCGACATTTGTTGGAGAGGACTGTTTTATCTATGGAGTCTTGTTGTTGGTGCCAGTTTTGAATGTTTTCTGCAGAGCTAATTTACGAACAAAAGTTCGCGCAGCCAATGGTATTGATGGAAGTTTTTTGGAAGATCTCTTGGGAGCCTTATTTTGTTCATTTTGCCAATTGACACAGGAAGCGCAACAAATTGGTGCTATAAGCATGGCTCGCCAATAGATATAAATTGTTAAACTACAAAAAAATATATATATATATTTTATAGCGAATTTGTAGATAGTTTGTACAGCTTACTTAAATTCACGCATAGCAATGACCATAAAAGTAATGTTTTCTATATATCATTAGAAAGCAAATTTTTAATGATTTTAATCGTGGTCTATTTCGATATCAATTAGTAATTTTCCTAAATATCGGACGTATTGTCTATTTTCAAGAAACTGTTCGAATGACATAGGATACATGACTTCAGGACCAGTAAATGCAGCAGATTAAATTTTAGCATTCATTCCGAAAATAGTTTATTCAAACTTTTCATTTATTAACCCTGTTTAATCTGGACATCTTTGTGCTTCTCACGTTGGGGGAGAAAGGATCCCCTCATATCTAATTCTTGATTGGATTATGATAATAAAACTAATCATTGTACGTACAAATTTTGTTCATATCAGCACCCTCAATTTCCAATCATAATTAAATATTATGAAATCTCAATTATGGTTTTGTTTTTTGAAATATATGGAACATTGGTTTTATCAATTGCAAATGATGGAATTGGTTAGGGCTCATTCCGCGCTAATCAAATATAATGTTTCATGCTTTTTTCATACTAACAATAATAACCTAAAGCAAAAATTGGAAGGCAATGCCCCCACTCAGTTGAAAATTAATAATACTATACATAAATAGATAGAAAGTTTCTATTCAGGTTTATAACCTTAATAAAAGTTTGGAAAGTCACTAAGTTTCATTAAGAAAACTCTACAAATTTTTTAGTAATAATCAAAAGTTTAATAGGGAAAAAACCATTTTTAGGTTAAATAGGGTAGAGCAATTAGATCAAGACACCAAATAAATTTAATGATGATTAAGTGCATGTGCAAAGATGTTAGCAAAATCATGTACTTTGTATCAAATTTTCCTTCTAACAACAGATTACGTTACAACAAACAAATCTACCTAAAAATATTTTGATCATTAGATGCAGTAAACTTCAACCTTACGGAAAACATCTGTAACATTTGCAAATTCTTTCATTTCACTAGTATTGCTGTCTTCCTTAATTGCTGACAAAAATGATCTGTTGGCTCTTTAAATAGCATTGCCTACAAATGTAAGATGTTCATTTTTGACTTGTAACTGCCTGCATATGCATTATGTCGTATGTTTGCACAATTACTGCATATACAGTTTGTCTTGATCGAAAGTTTGAAATATTATTTCACTAGTCATAAGTTTTAAATTTTTCTAAAAAAAATTTAGCTAGTGAAATTGGTTGATGTCGGTTAAAAAATTCGCTTCAGAGATAGAGAAATACCTGGCTGCTTTTATATAAGGTGTGTTCTTAAATATGAAGATTGTTAAATTGAGTTTATCTTGTTAATCATAATTAAAATGACAAATTATTACATTAAAACATAGCAATTACTAACAAGTTATACTGGGACATATTTGTTTTTGCCACTTGGTCAAAGGAATCTGGAGCTGAGAATCTAGGAACTCCGCAACATTTTCAATGGTAAAATGGAAAACATCAAATATAAAAGAGAAAGCGTCATTTTTAAAAATGAAAGCGTCATTTGAAAAATGGAAAGTGTCAATTATATAGAAGATATATTTTGGACTACAACATAATTAAATTTTAATGAGTGGGAAAGTTAAGTGACTAGCAATACGAAGTGTCAAACTATTTTCTTTGCATATTGCCGGGCCGTAGCATAGGGTTCAAGCTTATTAAGAATAGGTTGATCACCCCTTAATCGCATCCATAAATTCATCTTTCGTAACATTTATCTATTTCAGGTAATGCGCTTTCAAAGAAGTTGGTGAAAAGTTTGACAGCAAATGATTATGAATAAAATACAATGTAAAACGAAATGTGTTTAAACTGCAGCTTAGCAAACGTTGCCAACTAAGACTCAGCCTAATCTTGGCGTATTCTTTTTACTAACGAATGCATCTATTAAGCGTGGCTTTAGGTTTGTACAAACAGGTGTCAAAAAAATTTGTTGCAAAATAGTAATTTTATCAAAGATATATATATGAAATATATGAAATGCACAGAAAGACCCTTTTGCAAATAACGAACGTCGTCAAAAAGGGCACTAGCCCTATAGACATGTATGGAATGTGTTGGAAAATACACTCGGTAGATGTAATTCCAGCTAAGTGAATGTTGAGTAAATCGAAGGATAGCAATTACATAAAATTGTCTGCTTGCACGCAGTTAAATCTGAGATATTTTAACCATAATTAAAAATTTAAGAATTTTACATAATACTAAAACGATTATTTTCGCTCACCAAATACAAGCTTCAAAGTATCATGGTTATTTCGCGTACTCCCCTCTTAACCAGCGTGTGAAACAACATTTTCACTAACTAAGCGAGACTGAATAATATTGAATTTCGCTGTGATCTATTTTAAAGTTTCTTGAACATTTCTTTGCAAAAAATCGGAAGGATTTTCAAACATCCAATATTTTTAAAGAATCATAGAATTATGAATATTTAAGGAATGCGTAAGATTTTCAGGATTTATATAGAATCTAATTTACAGAGTNAATTATTACATTAAAACATAGCAATTACTAACAAGTTATACTGGGACATATTTGTTTTTGCCACTTGGTCAAAGGAATCTGGAGCTGAGAATCTAGGAACTCCGCAACATTTTCAATGGTAAAATGGAAAACATCAAATATAAAAGAGAAAGCGTCATTTTTAAAAATGAAAGCGTCATTTGAAAAATGGAAAGTGTCAATTATATAGAAGATATATTTTGGACTACAAAATAATTAAATTTTAATGAGTGGGAAAGTTAAGTGACTAGCAATACGAAGTCTCAAACTATTTTCTTTGCATATTGCCGGGCCGTAGCATAGGGTTCAAGCTTATTAAGAATAGGTTGATCACCCCTTAATCGCATCCATAAATTCATCTTTCGTAACATTTATCTATTTCAGGTAATGCGCTTTCAAAGAAGTTGGTGAAAAGTTTGACAGCAAATGATTATGAATAAAATACAATGTAAAACGAAATGTGTTTAAACTGCAGCTTAGCAAACGTTGCCAACTAAGACTCAGCCTAATCTTGGCGTATTCTTTTTACTAACGAATGCATCTATTAAGCGTGGCTTTAGGTTTGTACAAACAGGTGTCAAAAAAATTTGTTGCAAAATAGTAATTTTATCAAAGATATATATATGAAATATATGAAATGCACAGAAAGACCCTTTTGCAAATAACGAACGTCGTCAAAAAGGGCACTAGCCCTATAGACATGTATGGAATGTGTTGGAAAATACACTCGGTAGATGTAATTCCAGCTAAGTGAATGTTGAGTAAATCGAAGGATAGCAATTACATAAAATTGTCTGCTTGCACGCAGTTAAATCTGAGATATTTTAACCATAATTAAAAATTTAAGAATTTTACATAATACTAAAACGATTATTTTCGCTCACCAAATACAAGCTTCAAAGTATCATGGTTATTTCGCGTACTCCCCTCTTAACCAGCGTGTGAAACAACATTTTCACTAACTAAGCGAGACTGAATAATATTGAATTTCGCTGTGATCTATTTTAAAGTTTCTTGAACATTTCTTTGCAAAAAATCGGAAGGATTTTCAAACATCCAATATTTTTAAAGAATCATAGAATTATGAATATTTAAGGAATGCGTAAGATTTTCAGGATTTATATAGAATCTAATTTACAGAGTTATCAAGAATGCAGTAAGTAAATACTCTAAAAATGGCTTTTAGCTATTTTATACAATATTACTTTGTTGTATTGATTAAGCTTCAATTGAGGACTTTCATGAGCATTATGCCAATACTGATGTCGTTTGTCGAACTCATTCAAAAAACCATCCATTTTCAACCCTAAGCTGTTAAGCGCTGAAATTTAACAACCACAGAGAATAGTTTTGTAAGGTCCAATTCAATTGCATGTTGCAGAAAATGTCCTTGTCAGGGAAGTACGCAAGATTCTCTGCCAGTGTTTATAATAGTTTGTAATATCGTCAGCGAACAAAAGTCATGAAAAGACACGAAAATTTTCAAAATACTGAAAAAAAGATACCGTAAGCAATGCATCTCCTCATTTTTTTTTGCCAAAGTTCTTTAAATTAACCTAGCAAGGTTGAAAACCTGACGAGGACATTCCTCAATTGCCCCTGTGCGTACGCCATTGGTCCTTGTATATATTCAACTATTCAACATTGGGATACAGACGTTTCACTAACTGGATATTTCACTAACTAGACGTTTCGCTAACTGGATATTTCCCTAACCGGACGTTTCACTAACCAGACGTTTCACTAAATTGACGATTCGCTAACTAGATGTCCAATAAAAATGTTATTAAAATGATGTAATTAGCGTAATTCTGCGAAGCAATGTATCAAGATTGACTTAGAAATGGAAAACGATAGATCTACTTGCCGTAAGCCAATAAATACCAAATAAGACGTTAAATTGCTATATAAAGGATTTTTTTCCATTTTCATATGAGAAAAATGAGAATCTTTATTGGAAGTGTTCCTTGCCACCGTGTAAGTATAGATTTATTCACCGCGTTTAGAGTTAGATGATAACCATGTTTTAAGCAATTTATAAGTTGAAATGTTTATAAATAAAGTAAGGCTTGTTTAACGGAATTATAGCAAATGTCTGTAAAATTAAAAAACCTCGAACAGATTGGATTCGAACCAATAAATTCCCACAACTTACTATAAGATATGGGTGTGATACCATTTCACAACTGTTCGCTTTCAATAAAGTGTAGTCATCGCAATACTACTACATTCACAATAAAACTCATTTTTAATTATATTGGGGTCTTGAAAGTCAAACAATTTAGAAAATTTTTAAAAATTTTAAACACAATGTTGCAAATTTAAAATTTAAATATCAAAATCAAAAAATTATTCATAAAGTCTGCATCATAATGGGTTTTGACTACAGCTCGATATTCAAATACAAGCAAAATCTGAAAAACAAAATTTGGATTATCGTTAGCTGTTCTTAATTGGCAAGCAAATAGCGTATTCATGTTGAATTAATAAATTTTTAAATTCAATCATAACCCCGCATCATAAACTCTAAACTTCAGTCTAGTTTGTGTATTACAAGTGAAGAGCCATTTACCTTAAACAATTTTGCATTATTTCACTTTGTCAGTTAGTGAAATATCCAGTTAGCAAAACGTCTGGTTAGTAAAACATTCAGTTAGTGCAATATCCAGTTAGTGAAACGTCCGGTTAGTGAAACATCCAGTTAGCGAAACGTTTGTAGACCTTAAACAATGCACTGATATCTTATTGAACTACATATTTAAATTGAATAATTTTATTTGTTTAGATTTAAAAAATACTTTTTAGTAGCGACATAAAAAATCATGTCAATTGGATTTTAACAAGTGTTCAAGCAATAAACTCTATTGAAAATTTACATAAATTATTCTTATAATAATTTGAATATTCTAATTGCAATAGATGGTAGGTAGGAAATATCCTAGTACCTGTTTTACAAAAGTTTTAATTTTGTTCACTATATTTTGCCTAAATACATATTTTGGCTTCCAAAAGAAAAATGCAAATTGAAATTATATTTAATATAATATATATATATATATATATATGTATATATATATATATATTTTGTATACATATATATACATATGTATATATATATATAGCACTGCTCAAAAAGATTTCAGCATCATTCTTAATAAATTTTTACAGGGATTTCCGATATTCACCTAAAAAATTTTATGTTCTTGAAAATTTAAATACATTTTTTATTGACACATTGCTTGTCTAAACGTGCTTATTATTTTAAATGTGAGATTGTCAAACAATGTTAATGTTCATGAAATTGCATGTCTATGGGCCACTATACACTGACTTTCAAGACTTGGTAACAAGAATGGTTATATGTGAATATTAATACTGCGTTAAATTAATATTATAGCCTACTTTTTAGAACTTCGTTTTAAAGAGAATTTCGCTAATTTGCCTGGTTCTGGTTTGTTAATTGATCCTCTACCCAACAAACATAAGAAATTGCATACATTTGGAAAAGTATTCTACAAATTTTTGCACCAGAATAAAAACTAAGGTATTTTTCAAGTGAACATAGGTTTGGACATTTCTATCTGGACAACTGGCAATTGCAAAGGTGGTTTGACGTAGTCGAACTTGCAACTGAATAATTAGAAATTTGATTTCATGGTTAACATCAAAATGGAATTTTACTAAACATTGCTGTATTACATAACTTCATTTTATTAGTAATGCGTGAATTTTTAGTGTCATATTTTCATCAATTTATATTTTAATATGTTGTAGCTTATTTAATTTTTATCGTGTAATATTGGTGGTGGTTGTTTTCATCGTCCAGTCTAAGTTTTTTGGGTTCTTACCTTGTAGTTGTAAATGTGTAGACAACAATTTTGTATATAATAGAAAGTTTCTGATGTATATAGAGAACAGTTTTATAATAATTTAATGTCAAGACGATAATGCGTTTATCCCAGCAACAGGGATATCACAATAGGGCGTTTTTTGTATATGTATTTCTGCAAATGTATATATATATATATATATATATATATATATATTTATATTTATATTTATTTATTATCTATTGCTAATTTGCATATATATCAAGAAATGTATAAAATGAACTTAATATAGCTATTGAAGAGCTGCAGTTTTATAATTGTTACATTTCTTCATTTTTATTTTCATACGTTAACCTCAAATTTCCAGCTTAATTTGCACTAATACATGCATATTGATGTTTGTACAAAACTTGCAAATGTTTTAATAAAGCTTTAAACTACAAATACAAGGATTCATTAATCTTGCTGCGGGAACAAGGATTAACATTGTGGTAAAGATTGAAATGCTAGCAGTATCAACGCTCCTTAGTACGTTAATTGTACACATTTATTATTATTATATAGTGACCGTAAAAGGATGGGATTCTGTACTAAGACTAGAACGCATCAAGGTTGAAAGAGTCTCAAATGGAAACTTTACATTACATTTTCATATTAAATTTAAATATTCAAGACCAGGAAATCAAGAGCTCCGAATTGCTCTTATAATAGACAAACATGATATTATTAAAAATATGTGCGAATTTCAACCTGATCCACCATTAATATTGGATTTTTGTAATAAGTTTTACAAGATTGAAGCACCTTTTTCACTGGTCAATATTTCGGTAAAGAATGTAACACTTATTGGAGCTGATACGTGGAGTGGGGTTTGGACTCTACATGTAGATGATCGCAATGGAGAATACATTACTCAAGGTGCCACAACTCATATTAGCAAAGAATTCATTTTTGAATATATCTCGACTACAACTGATATTAACAAGGAATTCATTCTTGAATATATCTCGACTACATCATCAACTTTCATGGAACCAGATGTAGAAATATCTTCAACCACTAATTCTACCACTAATTTTCTTACAAAGCTTTGTTCTACATGTCTTCAAAAATTTCCAGCTTCACGTAATGCAATTTTAATAATCGTTACATACCTTATTTTTCAATTTTAAGTGTAAAACTCATATTCTAAGACTGAGGAATTCTTGTAGCGAAGCATTTTAACTAATAAATAAGTTATTTAAAAAAATAATACTGATAAATAATGCTATGATTGATTTCAATGAGCACTTACTTCAAAACGCCCTCATTATATATACATATGCATACACATACATATATATATATATATATACATGCATATATAAATACATTATATACATATATACATATATATATATATATACATATATAGCACTGCTCAAAAAGATTTCGGCATCATTGTTAATAAATTTTTACAGGGATTTCCGATATCCACCTAAAAAATTTTATGTTCTTGAAAATTTAAATAAATTCTTTATTGACACATTGCTTGTCTAAGCGTGCCTATTATTTTAAATGTGAGATTGTCAAACAATGTTAATGTTCATTAAATTGCATGTCTATAGGCCACTATACACTGACTTTCAAGACTTGGTAACAAGAATGTTTATGTATGAATACTAATATTGCTTTAAATTAATATTATAGCCTACCTTTTAGAACTTCGTTTTAAAGAGAATTTCGCTAATTTGCCTAGTTCTGGTTGATCCGCTACCCAACAAACAAGAAATTGCATACATTTGAAAAATTATTCTACAAAACTAAGGTATTTTTCAAGAGAACATAGGTTTGGGCATTTCTATCTGGACCACTGGCAATTCCAAAGGTGATTTGACGTATTCGAACTTGCAACTGAATGATTTGAAATTTGATTTCATGGTTAACATCAAAATGGAATTTTACTAAACATCCTATGTCTGTACTTTCGAAGTATTTTTTCTTAACTTTACTTACTTCAATTAGTAACGAAAACGAGAGAAAATTTATAATTTGTAAACTAATCGTTGTGTTCTCTTATATTGAGCTTATCATGAAAATGATATTCTTACAAAATTCTTGCAAAATTTACAAAAACGAAATATATCTCATAATGAAAGTTGTACTTGCAAATTTCTATGTGTGGTTTCTTGAACACAGGAGTTATTTTTAAAATAGGGAACATATTTTAGGAAAGCTTCATTTCCTAAATTTATTAATCTTTGTTTTTTAATTCAATGCTATCATGAAGGATTCGAATTTCTTTAATGAATATTTATTGCAAACCTAGTAATCAATTACGCATATTTGTATTTGAAAAGCCGAGCATGAAATACCTATTTTTAGTATTTTAAAAAGTTAAATATATACATGTACTCTACTTAAATAGCAACCACTCCAGTGAATTTGAATACCACCAAAGATTTGTAAGCCTCTTTTAATGAATGAAGATTCAAGAGAGTCTTCCTTTGCGGCAGGGACAGGGAATGCTTAATCTTCCACTGCTCAGCTTAAGACAATGAATTTTACAGTATGCTAAAATTTCGCTTTAAAAAAATTTTCAAGTATTATTTTTTTGCTTTTCGTATTTAACAACATTGTTTGCCAAAACAGAAAATGTTTTCTACTCGTGGATGTTACAAAATACAATTTATACAGTTATAGGTGTCTTATGCTAATACGTTTACAATATGGTGTATATTTTAGTGTTTGTTTATTCTTTCTATTGATACAATTGTTGAATTAAAGGAAAATATAGAATAAAATATTGCTATATATGATCCTCGTGAATCAAATTCAGTGTGATATTAATGCTCGTCAATAATTATAAAGAAATTTATTGTCGTAAATGGATATTTCGATGACATGTAATCTACAATTCATCCTACAGTGCATTTTATTGAAAATTCAATCTAAAATAGAAATCTAAAATTAGGATTTAAAGAGGTAATTCCAAGGCTCGTTTGGCGATGGCTCCTGAGGTTCCTCAGCATTAACGAAATTATTCTTCGACCAATCAACTACTGGAGCAATGGGTTCTGGTTCTAAAGCTGGTGGAGCAAATCTTTCTGCGCTGGGTTCATGCTGTGAATCACTGTGAGGATCGAGAGATCTAAAATCGGGTTAAGTAAAAATATTTTTTTCAAGATTTTGAATAAAAAATTTTCAAACTATATATATATATATATTTATGTTAATAGTTTTTGTAGCAACCATTGCCAACCATCCCTAAGATAGGAAGGTAACTCATGTTTTGAGAGGCATTTAACTAATACTAACATAGTGCAGAATATTAATAGAAAATAATTTGGAGACTCTGGTTATAATTTGGACAATATCTGACTTTGCACTTACAGTTAATATAATATAGAACAAAGGCAAAATCATGAAGGAAAAAATATATATTTTCAAAATTGAACACTTAAAAACCCTTTCTAGCCGAGCTTTAGTTATCGTACAAATAAACAGCTGCAATTTTAAAAGTTTTATTTTTAGGGAACAAGGATATATATATATATATATATATATATATTACAGCTAGTACTGCAATTGAATTCCACTAACAACAAAATTTTTTTAATGTTTGTAGCATTTATGTCGGGCTTAAGATTTTTTGCAAGTTGAACAATTTTAATTTCGATATCCTGGCATTCTTTAGCAACATAAATAGAAACTTTGTCGTAATAAAAAAAATGAGGAAAAGTAAGACTCTAATTATATCTAATGGCATTCTAAGTTACTTCCCGAAGATGATAAGTAGGTGACAATGCCACAAAGAGGACATTGGGAGGTTGAATTGACATTCAGAATTGATGGTAATTAGCATTGGCAGATTGTCATCTTAGAAATCATAATAGGCTAAATCTATATTAACTATATCCACTAATAAAATTTTCACAGGTATAAAGTAAAAGACAATCGAATTCTATGAAAATCTGCATTATTAAATATTCTTTATGTCATGCAAACTTTTATACATGAATTCTAGTATATGTAAACAGAGAAAAAAAATGTTATATTTGAAAGAAAAATGTCTGCAAACCCTAGTTTATATGTTATGGGATTATTTTCATTTCTACTTTATTAAAAGTTTCAGACTATTAAAGTTCACAGGAAGTGCTCCAAGTCCTTAAGATTCTCTTCTGTGTATATTACTAAAAAATAAAATGACTAGGTTGTCCTTGAAGCAAACGTGACATGCAAATAGTTCTGCAATAAATTCTTATTACAAAAACACTAGTGGATTGAGAGTATTAACAGAAATTTACGTAAATAAAAAGAGTTTGAGTATGTTCTAAAACTTATGAATAAAAATTTCATATATATATATATAAGAGAAAGTTGAAGTAACAAACGTAGGTTGTTCAAGCATATTTAAACATTTCATTGTCTTAATGATAGATAGGATGCAATCAAGACATTGTGATATAAAACCTGACAGTCTCACTCTATCAAGATTAACTAACTCAATTTTCTATGCCAAAAACATTTGGAAATTTGATACACTTTAGTCCTTTGTCCGACTATCTAATCCAAAATATATCCATGTTTCCAGTAATGGGTCAAATATAAATGCAAAGCAATCACTGATGTGCTTTTCACTAGAATAGCTGGAACGTGCCTCTGATGAAATATATATTTGCGAGCATAAAATGAGCACAATATCAAGGAAGCCAAATTTAGCATTGTAGCATGTACTTTGGAATTAATTTCTAGAATTCGTTGCTTCTTAGCCAATACAATTATAAATTGCACCACATAATTTCAGAAAATCTACAATAAAAACAATATAGCAAACAGTCATAAACTCCAAACTACCTTTTAACTTATTTCAAGGTGTTCCTAAATATACACACCAGTTAAATAGAATGTCTATGGAAATCACTGAAGCAGCATATTGCCATTATATGACATTACACCATACATAATGTTTTAGACTTCTGACATTTTAGGGTTATGTGGCAGAATTGATAACTGAATACTTGTAGTTTATAAACAATACAAAATCTAAAATAACAAAATGCAAATTATATAAAAGATTTAAGTAGACTTCTGGAAACAGAATTTCAATTTGCTAGGTTTACGAAATATGAGTTCATATGTAAGTCAGATTTCCTGTCATTTAGCATATTTTACAAACTATAATTATTTCTCAATATATTTGCCCCACAACTTCCTAGCAATCATAAGAGAGAATCACATGTAGAATTCATTAGATTATTATAACAAAATATAAAAATATTCGAAGGAAAATTGATCATCTCTGCCTTAGGATAATACACAAATATTAAAACAACATTTTGATTATTACAGCTCTGTACTACATATAATACCATTATTATTGTAAAATTTGATATTTAAATATTAGTCAAAGAAATATGCTGAAAGCAATTGATATCTTATAATGTTTCTGAAATTGTTTTATAAAAATTCACAAAGAACATTCAAGCCTTCTAAGTAAACTTTAAACTCTATTATAAAGTCATAAACAATCGAAAATAGGCCTTTTGAATTAGCATTTCATAAGCGATAGTTATTTTTATTAAAATATAAATAGAAATAAAACAGTTTAACTGCTTCACGATCATCTTGATATAACAGTTACAAAAAACTTTTATTTAAAATGTATCTAATATTAGCTAAAGGTCATACAGTATATACATATTTTTTAAATTCATTAAAAGGTGAAATATCTTTAAAACAAAGATAATTTTTTTGAAGTACCATGTATTTAAGCTAAAAAATATTTAAATTACTATAAAATTTCAGTAAAATTTATGTCAAAGAATTTAAAATATGGCTACATTTAAACATCATTGACAAGGAAATTAGATTTGCTTGAATTCAAATGAGGCATTATAGGAAAATCAAATAGCTATTCTAAGTGAAAGATCAGATGATGGAGAAAATGTGTTAATAACACACACACACACACATATATATATATATATATATATATATATATAGCAAAATAATGCTAAAATAGTAGGAAACAACCAAAAACTCTAAGTCAACCAGCAAGAGAGCTGTATGTGAACAAATGAAAGCAAATGCACAAAAAATCATTAAAGCACCTGCTAAAATAGACACAATACAAGTTATAACAAAGTAACAAGAAAACAAAGGTGAAGCAAAATCAAACTCTGAGCAAAATAAGTATGAGGAAAAATATAAATAAATAATTCTGAACAAAATGAATAATGGTTTGAGCTAGCCTACACATAGCAATAAAAGCATATTATTTGATTTAGAAAATTATATATTTTCATGCAATTATACAAAAATTTGTCATATATGCAGTAGTAGGAGACAAATTAATAGTCACCCCTCTATATTTTTTTCTCTTTCCTTCCCTTCTATACCTAGTTTTTGATTGGATTATTATAGAAATGAAACTTTGCACAAATTTCTTTATCTCAACACCATCAACTTAAAGTGATCAGAAATATGATGCTATCACTATTTATGATGACGTCATTAAATTTAAAAATTTAAAAATATTTGTGAAATCAATTTTATATTGATTTTAGTGATTGGAAAAGCTTGCAATTTATTATAATTCATTCCTAAGCAAAAAATAAAATTTTCACACTTAATATAATTACTTCTTTCTGACTAAAAATAATAAGTTTTTTGCAAGAATAGGAAGATTATGCCTCCAGTTGAAAAACAATATCATACATAAGATAATGAGCGGTTGCTTAGAAAAAAATTAAAGGGCAATGAACACTAGAAAAATTTAGGAATAAATCTCATTAATAAAGGTTCGGAAAAATTTTTTAGTAATAATCAAACATATAATAAGGAGGGGATCCTCCCTCCAGATCAAATAGGGTTAAATCTGTTAGAGACATTATAGGCCATTTTGAAAATCCTAATTTAGTTGTGCATGAAGGATGTTTCACTGTTGGAGTGAAGAAACGCCTACAACTTGTGGAATAAATACCAGCAATATATACATACATTATACATACATACATAACCTGTCTATATAATGAACACATAAAATTTTTCTAATATGAAATGGAGAGGACCGCATAATATTACTTAGAATTTGGGGTTCTTTATATCCTATAAATGCCATATAAACTTGCAATCTTAATAAATATGAATAATGTGTAATATTACACTATTTAAGTACTCATCTAAAACAAGAAAATATCGTACTTGAAGCTAAGAGACATAATGGTCGAATAATGAAATGTTAAGAATATTAACTCTGAAAATTAGATATAACTTAAAAACTAACTTTATCCATTTTCTAAGACCTTCTGGCATTTCAGGATCAGCCTTAACAGCCGCAGAGAGACTTTTTTGTAAAATTCGCGGGTTTTCCAAAGCCGTCTCCCATTCATGAAGATCATTAAGATCTTCATCTAACTGAGAGTCTAATTCCGTGAGAATGGCATCCAATGCCACATCTGTTACTAACTTTTCATGTAGTCTACGCAGTGGTCGATTTCTAGTTGTAAAAGCTAAATTGGTCAGAACTCCTACGTACTGACCGAGCAGCTGACTAATGATCACTTCATCTAAAAGTTTTTCTAAGTGCTTCGATTGAGTAAAAGTTCTGCCGCTTGTTGCAATCATTTGGACTAGGTATTCCAAACTGAAACTATCCATGAGTTTCTCTTTGGCATACATGTTTACCTAAACGGTAACAATGAATATTTTTAAACCGATGAAACAGGGAGAAATTCATCAATGATTTGATCATATTGCTATTGCATTCTATAATTCAATTTTGTTAGATATTTTCATTTCTCCAAGTCTTCAGTAATCCAGGATTTAGAACTCGTTGTTTTCAAGTAATCTAGCATTGTAATTCGATGGAGTAAAATACTAATAAAATTGCATTTCATTATAATTTACAAATAATAGATTGAAAAAAACAAAAATAGATTTGGACTAAATTTACAAGATGCAATCTTTTATTTTGATATTTGGTTGTGTAAACCTTGGCACTTGTAACCCTAACAGGCGCGTACTTAGCAATTTATAAGGGGGTCGGATTTTTCTGAAAAGGGCATTTCTATTCTTTTTTTACAAAAAATGAAAAGTTATTTTTCTAGTGATGTGTATATTAACAATCACGGTTCAGTAATGTAATACATATAATATAAAATATGAAAATTTTATAACACCACGCACGTGGAATAACAAATATGGTGTAACTTTAATTTTCCATTTGTTAAAGCTCTAGACTGTATGTTGTCAACACCATTATGCAATAGAGTGTATAATGCATATGCAAGAACTTATTAATATTTCTGAATCTATACTATGCGCACTATTTAGAACATCACTATGTAACTTTCCCCATTCATACTAAATGGCTTAGCAAATGTTCAAATTATATTTGCCGAAGAAATAATTACTTTGAATTTGGAGATTCCAAAGTCCACACCAACTCATAATATTATAAAATTCATTTATTCAATAGAAATGATGTAATAATTTTGAAAACCCTTACAAAATTAAAATAATAAAGCTTAATCAAATTCCATTTCCCCTTTAGAATACTTACAGCACGCTTCTGCTTGCTTTCAACTTTTGTGTCCAAATTTACCAAAAGTCCGATGGCTATTTGTTTGCTGTCTTCATCTACAACATCAGGAATGAATTCCTTTTCAATGTAGTCCTCAAGAATTACATCAAATACTGCTTCCCGACAAATGTCATATACTTCTAAATTCATAAGATAAAGATTCCCGTTTTAAAAATTGAGTCGGACACAAAAATTATATATATATATATATAATATATATATATATATATATAATTGTTAGACCTTAAGGCAAATCATTAGTGATAAATTTTCATCAAGATATATAAAGATCTTCAAATAGCGCAAAAATGTCGAATTTTGAAAATTCGAAAAAATAGAGAAATTGTCAATATTTTATTCAAAGAAATGCAACACTTAATATCACGTTCAAATGTAAATCTCTATCATTTTTTATAGTGGGGGTGATACTCCGCCACTTGAACAACTAATTGAAGCTGTTTTTCATCTGTGCTCTTGAAAAAATTGGAAAAAAGGGATAGTGAAATGCCCGATTCCGCCAGATCATTCACAACTATGAACAGATACATCCGCTTGCCAACTTGTTAGGCATATCACTTAAACAAGTTTTTGGATGAATATTGTGAAAACTGTTTTCAAGTTTCGACTTGCTTGTGACGATTATCTTTCCATCGCAACTTAAATTTTGAAGTACGTGTAGATCAAATGATTGCTTTACATATTCAACAACTTCTTTGTGAAACTTCTCTTGTTTGTGCGTTTTGAATCGAAGATGGGTAATCATCAAATCAATTCTAAGGTCATCAAAGAGATCTTTCCCGACAGGATTTTTGTAGCGGAAGATGCTGTCTTTGTTCTAAGTGCATCTACAAAATGAGATTGAGTAAATATATTTCCATGAACTTCTTGCTAGATGCCAAAACAGCTTGCATATCATTTTTGATTCTTTTATTTTGTTCCGTTATTATTTTCCACTTCTTCTCTTTTTGCTTAATGATTTGATAGCAATGCAGTCCATCGGATTCACGGCGGCCATTTCACGCCGAGCTATGATAAACTTGCGACATCTATCATCATTAATGGAAATGCACTTTTGTAGGTTACGTCAAAACGATTATCTAAAGATGATTTAAATTTTTTTACACTTTTATTATTTTTCTAGCACACTTTCTATTGAGAAATTATTTTGCCTTTCTATTTTTCATGCAATTTCCTCAATTTCATTCCCACATGATTTTTGTGCTTTATGCCAAACTTGCTACAGCAAAATCACTCTGTATATATATATATATATATATATATATAAGGGGAGTTCAAAAAATACGCGGAATTCTTCAAGTACATGAAAACTTACTAGTTTAAACCTGTTTAAGCTTGTTGCAGTGAAATACTGTTAGCTCTACTGTATTGTACTCGCTTGCATTCATTCTGCGACTAGCAAGGACGGCGGACGGTTCTTGTGAATAATTGGTGAATTTCGTCCCATGGAACGAAAAGATTTTGAAATAAGAACCAACATCAAGTTTCTCGTAAGACTTGGTTGGAAAGGAACGGACCTCATTCAAGCTTTGGAGACAGTTTACGGAGACCATGCTCCCAAGAAAACTTGTGTCTACAAATGGATTGGAAGATTTAAAGAAGGCAGGGAAGCTGTTGAAGATGAAGAAGGCCGTGGAAGACCAACAACCTCAAGAAATGATGAAAATGTTGATTCTGTTAGGAGCCTGGTTGAAGAAGATGGAAGATTGACAGTGGATGAGATAGCTCAGACTCTGGAGATATCAGTTGGTTCAGCTCATTCAATTTTACATGAAGATTTAGGCGTGAGCAAGCTTTCGGCTAGATGGGTCCCAAAAGCGTTGCGCCCTGACCAATTGAATCTCAGACGTGAACTCTCAACAGTGATTTTGACGAAAATTGAAGCAAATGAAGACTCGTTTTTTGGAAGAATTCTTACCGGGGATGAAACATGGGTTTAAAAGTATGATCCTGAAACCAAACAACAGTCCAAACAGTGGCTTCCTCGTGGTTCAGCAGGTCCAATCAAATTCAAGTCTGAGAGGTCTGTGAACAAGGTGATGGCTACTGTTTTCTGGGACCAGGAAGGCGTTGTTCTAGTTGATTTCTTACAAGGTCGGAAAACTGTCACGGCATCGTATTACGTTGACGTTTTGAAAAAGCTAAGGACACAAGTCGCTAAAAAACGCCCAGGAAAGTTTCATCGTGGAATCCTCTTCCATCATGACAATGCTCCGGCTCATTCTGCAAGGATTACGAAGGAAATTTTGAGGGAATTCCGATGGGAATTGTTGCCCCACCCCCCTTACAGCCCTGATCTAGCTCCATCTGACTTTTTCCTATTCCCAAAACTTAAAGAACACCTGAAAGTAGTCCGTTTTAACACCACTGATGAAGCAAAACATGCAGCAAGAACTTGGCTTCAAAATCAGCCTGTAGAATTTTTCAAGAATGGCATAATGGGATGGAAACACCGCTTACAGAAGTGCATCGATCGCGACGGCAGTTATGTTGAGAAATAAGTTCATTGTACATATAAACTAGTAAAAAATTGAACAATTCCGCTTATTTTTTGAATTTCCCTCGTGTATATATATATAAAAGAAAGGTGACCAAATAATTGAATTTTTTAAAGATCTTGTATAACAGAGGAAATATATTACAAGAGAAAAATTTTGAAAAGATACATGAAAATAAGCGCAGCAAATGTAGTCACTTTATGTATAAAATAAGGAAATTTAATAAAGTGATATTTACCATTAAAAGAAAATAACTTAATAAGCAAAGAGATTTATAACTCTATTAGAAGTCTTGGCGGAAACCTGCAAAATTGTATGATTTAGCAAAGTACATAAAAGTCTGAGTGATCCACCTCTAAGACCAATATTATCATCAATAAATTCAATCGTATACAATCTCTTTAAATGGCTTGATGATTTGCTGAAACCATTTATTCCAAAAATTGCAATTTGAAGGATTCATTTGACTTTGTAAAAAAATTTAACAATTTCTTTGAATTACATCAAGAGAAAACAAAATTTATGATCAGTTTCGATATCAAGAGTTTGTTCACGAATATACCGATTAAAAATCCATTACTCATATTTTGAATATGATCAACGAAGATGAAATTCCAATTTCACATTAATTGCTTCAGACATTATTGGAATTATTGTGTTGAAGTACTTCATTTCTATTTAATGGAAACATATGGAACCAGATTTAAGGTATGGTCATGGGGTCATCATTAGGATCAACTATGGCAATGTTTGATTTGGACAGAATAGAAAGTGGTTTTGATGATAGTGAATATTTATTAATGATACATTTGGCATATTGGTAATGAAGAAAGTGCCTTAAAATTTAAAAACAAACAATATATTGTCTGAAATACAACTTATAATGGAATTAGAGGAAAATATGAAATTCCTGGATGTAGACATTAAAAAAACTTAAAAGAGACGTTTACATCTGGACTATACATGAAACCTACAAATTCTTACTAATTAATGATCATGAAAATACAATGTTGTTACATAAACAGAAGAGCATAAGATCACTCAATTTGCATTAATTAAGTATTGTAGTATATTGTAAAATCTGTATCAAATCCCCAAAATTTACACATATATATATATATATATATATATATATATA
>CABFPE010000456.1:323311-337416 GCA_900660155.1 Hofstenia miamia
TATATATATATATATATATATATATATATATCAAGGCGTTCTAAATCTACAGGCCATGTAGATGAAACAAGAGAAAAATTATTGTAGGCTGGTTTAAATTAAGCAATGTTTTCAAATTATTAATAGATCAACAAAAATACAAACATTTAATGAGAAAACTTAATTTGGCAGGAGTAGCACAGTTAATGGAAGAAAGTAGCTTACAAAAATTGTTTAAAAATATGTTTACAAGTCTTATCAAAGCAGACTAAGCGCAGTTAGAACTGTTAAATCCATTAATAAATTCAAAACAATTTACAATATGATTTCTACAATGTGTAATATTCCGATGAATTTTAAAAAAAGAATAACATTGAACAAAATATTCAAAAATATATTCGAAGGATGCTGTAAGCCACCTCTGGAAAGCATTTCCTGATATGTACTAGACGGATTGTTGTCTTCTGCACAAGCAAGTTCTTTATGCTTTGAGGCTATAAATCCAGAAACATAATAAAGCGCTAAATATTCTTCAATTGGCAGGTTTTCCAAGCCATTGGATGATTGATCTAGAGCTTCAAGAACATTTTCACTAAGTTCAGTGCTGCACATGGAACATGAATGCCGAAAATCTATTTCTCGCGGAACAATATCAAGCCTAAAAAAGATCATACAAAGAAATAAATATTTATAATATAAATTACATAAAATATGCGTCACTTAATATATTTACAATTTATGTATTTATGTATGGAAAAGTATGTAAACCTTACATATTACACAGCTGTGCAATATCCAACCGGTAAGTCTCAAAAATTTCTTGACATGAAATGTAAAAGCAACCGCCTGCAGACTGGCGAAAATGCCCAAAATGAGATTCAATATCATCGTTTGAGAAGAAACCAAGTGTAACAAAATTATGCCTAAAAGCGTTGTCAGTTGTAAGAAGAGTCTTTGACATTTCCATAAACCCACGTGTGTCATCAGTTAAAGAACAAATTCTTCAAGATTTCACAGGAGTAAAAAAAACCAAATTTCGCCATTTCATCTAAAGTGTGAAATTGATGGGATTCTAAAGAATAAATAGTTTCTTTAGTTTAATGTTTGCAGCAGTAGTGGTCTGAACATTGACAACATTCCACCATTGCAAAACTTTGGTGAGGAATAGCTTAGTACTAAATGCGTTGCGTCTCTTACTGATTTCAATATTGCAGGAAAGTGCAGTTATAGTTTTTTCATTAAATGCTTTCAAAACAAGTTTGACATTTTGTCTTTCAATCAAAGTAGGATAAACTGATTGAAAAGTTAAAGTTGAAAGTCTAACTAACAAGTTTTCCTCACTTTTGTATAATGCAATTAAATCTGCCCAATCTGCTACAAATACTTCCCCATCGTGTAAGAAACTAAGCTGTTTAGATTTTTCTGTGATCCAACAATTACGAATATATTTTAAAATATGTACTGGACCAAAGAGTAAGAAGAGCTCTTTGCTATGAAAGGAAGCAACAAATGGCTGCTCATTAGGTTTGGGTCTATCAAATAAACTCAAGAACTTGCGATTGACTCGAGAGCCATCAAAAATTATGGAGAAAAGTGTAGCACCAGCATTTTCCAATGACTCCGCAACTTCCTTTACGATTGAAAATTGAAAATCAGCAGTAAGGTGAGCACGTGGAACCATTTTTAAAATAAAACGAAGAGTTCCAAAAAAGAACTTCACCATAATACAGAGAACTGTTCTTGCAAGCTCATTGCGAGAATCAACCGCAGCACCAATTTAATATGCGCTTAGCAGTGCACCAGCATACAATAATTTTTCTCTTGTTTCGTCTACATGGCCTGTAGATTTAGAACGCCTTGATATATATGTATATTATATATAATATATATATAATATATTATATATATAATATATATATATATATATAATATATATAATATAGATATATATATATATATATATATATATACTTTTACAAACAACGTCCTATTGTAATATCCCTGGACAATTAAAATTCACGCATTACAAATATAATGAAGTTATGTAATACAGCTATATGCTCTGCCATGTGAAATATTTTTGAGCTACATAACATTTTTTGTGTTCACGGAGGTTTTATTTTAGTTCCCTTTTAAAAATATTTAATGATTTTGCTCTTCTAGTCTTCTGAGGAAGTCTGTTCCAGGCAATTTATGAAATTGTTATGTATGACTTCTGCCATGCTGAATTTTTATTATCCATTTATTTGTATGGATATGATTTCTAAGATAAATGTTTAGAAAAATTAATGAATTTTTATTCTATTTTTTTTGTTTGTCGATTTTTACAACACTTGCATATTGAATATAATACTTTTGCGAGAATATTTGCAATTTCTCGTTTACCTTTTGTTCAATGATGTTGGATAATGTTGTGATCGACCAGTTAAAAGTCATGTTTAACTTCTGAACTTCTCATATACATAGCAGCCCATTTAGTAGTTTGCATAGATGTGTGAAAAGACTCATTAGTGGAAAAATAAGATCTTGCATCTGGTCACCATTAGTTGTCATACTGCTAATGTTATATTTCATAAAGCTGCTGAAATTGAAGTCATTCTCGATTTGCACTCCTAAATAACTTACTTTGTCTGTTTGTGGAATTGGTGGCATATCTTCAGCTATTTTAAAGACATTTTGCTGGCATTCTACATCATTTGGCTAAATATAATGAATGTGTATTTTCCTTATTCACTGACAGTTTATTCTATCAAAATATTGTTTAATTGCATGGACGTTATTTTCTATAGTTTTTGTTCCTATAACTGGACTCGTACCTCTACTTATGACGCATGCATCATCTCATATTGCAGTATATCTGCTAGTGTTGTGCGCGACAATATAATTTACCGGATTAACCGCGAAAACCGTTTGGTTTAAAACTAGAATATCATTGTCTTTTAGAGTCTTGACTACACAAATTTCTCAAATATTTTGGAAAACGGGTTTGTAATTGCTACAGGCCTATAGTTTACATCAGGAATTTCTAATATGCGCATTGCATAGTTGCATGGAAACAATAAATATCAAACTATTTTAAATAGCTGTTTATTATTAAAATTTGGATTCTGCTATTTCCAGATGATATACTGGAGTCTCCAATTTGATATTACCATGCCTATGTACTGAGAACAACTAAATGCTGTAGCAGTGGTTTTACTTTATTTTGGTATCTTGTCCTTCATTTTCTATATTATTTTCTAGATTTTCTTTTTGCCAATATGCGATCTTTATCTTTGTCTATTATACAGATATCATCAACAAATTGCATCAGTTCGCAGCCCCTGACATACAGTGAAATATCATTTGCATGCACTGTTCTTAAAGGAATGACTTTGGTTGTGAAAATATGTCAATTATATGTTAATTTTAACACGTTGTTTTCTGTGTGTTAAAAATATTTTAGTAATGCTCTCGAATCATGACCAAAGCCATGTTTTGCTAATTTACTGTTTAAAATATCGAGGTTTAGACTATCACAGGCCTTGCTTAAGTCTATTAGTAGTACGCTACTGTTTGTATTTCTGCTTAGATTAAATCGAATACTTTCTGTGAAGAGTAAACATCTCCTAGCATCACTATAATGGCTAAAGCATTGTCTGCAAATGAAACTAAATGCAATCATTAAAACAATTTCAATTCCGTTATGCAGATCTGTTTCCCTTGACCTAATACGATGCTTCTTTTGAAATTTTCCTATAATTTAGTAAGATATAACCCTAATTTGTGCCTCAGCAAATTATTCCTAAGTCTAATCTGTCATTTCATATGTAAATTATAGATAATTGTAACACTGCTCGAAGTTACCATCAGCATGTTGTTGTAAAAGTGCTAAAACAAACGGCTCCAGATATTCATTGTTCATTGTAAGGGGCCTACGACAATCTATTATTATCACATGATTGTTATTTCAAGACAGACGCTAGTAATTAAAGTAGATTAAAATCTATTGAGTAACTTCATTACAATTATATATATATATAAATGCACCAACAGGTTTTCATGGTAAACCTGAGAACGCAGCATGACATGCGAACCTGTGATTGCATGGTAACAACCAGTCACCAACAATGATAATATTACATCGTAACTCCATGCTGATTTTTCACCGAAATAATAAACATTTTAAAGAGCTATCGGACAAAATACTTAAAAAAATACATGATCAATAATTTTTCATTATTTATATTGCAAATTAATATTATGCTTCATACTCCGTCAAAATTCCTACTATTTTGCTTAAATAGTAATTAATTAATTTCTTTCGAATATATATATATATATATATATATATACAGTCTCGTGCAAACGTTTTAGTCACTTTACTTCAATCGTTTTATAACAACTATATTAATCCTCCACGTTACTTATTTCAATTATTCGACCAAATTCAAATTAAATAACCATTACACTGCAAAATGATGTCTACTGAGAAAATATAGAAAACTACTGCATACGCTGATAGTTAACTTTTGTGTTGAAAACCAGTAAATATCCGTGCATAAGTTTTAGTCACTTTTCTAATGTGGATGTGTTTGAATATGTTTCTCAATATTTGACAGGTTTTTGCTCTTTCTGTGACAAATTAAACAGAAGCGTGGACTACGAGATTATTACATGTACACTGGATACGACATTGATATCAAGTTTAGCAATCAAGTACATAAATTACCACTTTGATTGGATAATAATAATTGCGTTCCTCATACCTAAGCGCTACCACTTACGCTCATTGGTTAAATTTGACCTAAACTTGAAACAGTGTCGCATCCATGTATAATCGCGTGATCCCCCACAGAAGCAACCAGTTTATGAAACTATGGGTCGTATTACACCTGAGAAACGTCACGTTCTTGATTTATTTCGTTCCGGTCAGAATAGGTTTGAAATTGCCAAACAACTGTCTGTTTCTCCAACAGCAGTCGCCATATCGTTAAAAAGCACCTAAGTGGATTGCCAATTGAGAACTTACCCCAAACGGGTCGTCCTCTTATTCTGACGCCCAAACAAAAACGAATTGTTCGAGAATAAAAAAAACGCCCAATTAAACCGCAGCACAAGTCCGGTCAGCGACTGATTTAGTTACTGTTATGTCAGTAGACACTATAAAAAGAGTTTTAGGAGGTGCCGGGCTCTTTGGCCGAATAACAGCCAAAAGACCACTTTGGCAAATAAAAGAAAAAGATTAACATATTGCAAATATATGTACATGTGGCGTTTTGGGAATTGGAGAAAGCACATCTTCACAGATGAGTGCTTGTTATCTGTAAGCGAGCGATTTAGTAAATGCGTCCGTAGACTTCCAGGAACACGATTCCATGAAAAATATACGAGCAAAACTACGAAATTTCCTACTTCTCAGATGGTTTAGGGGCTATATGAGCAGATGGCGTACGTGTCCTAGAGAGATGCCATGGAAACGTAAATTCGACCAAAGATTGTCGTAATTTGGATAATTCATTGCGAAACATCCTTCAACCTGGGCTTGTGCTACAGCAGGACGGTGCACGGTCGCATATTTCACGTTTCACACTCAGTTACTTGGAGGACCACAACATTTCGTACGTCGAGAACTGGCCTCCCCAAAGTCCCGATCTCAACATTATTGAGAATTAATGGGATGTTCTCAAACAAAAAGTTCATCAAAGGCATCCGAGAAACAGGGACGAACTTTTGCCAGTCTCGCAAGAAGAATGGGCACTTATTCCGGATGCAAAAATAGTAAAACGTTTCGAATCATTGCCGAAAAGAGTGGCTGAAGTTGTGCGGGTCAAGGGAAGTCATTCAAAGTACTAACTCAAACTTTTATTTATATATGTGTAAACTATTCTTATTTTGAGACAGTTTTTACTAACGTGTATGTTGGGGTTGTGAAAGTAACTAAACAAATTGTTACTTAAAAACGTCACTCTCAGTATGCATTCGCTTTGTTCAAAAACACAATAACCTATGCAAGGAAGCACATGACCTGGGCTTTACGTAAAATGTTTCAAGTTTTGATTATGTTAATCAGAACTGAAATAAACTACTATTGAACTATTGGTTCTGCGAATGGCTAAGACTTTTGCACGAGACTATATATATATATATATATATATATATATATATATAACTAATACTTCTGAGACTTTTCATATTTGAAATTAAAACAAAATTTAATCACATATATTAGACCGGTTTCGATAGATAGTCTATCTTCGTCAGTAAAATGGTGGTAATATCTTAAAAAGTTAAGTATAATGTTAAGAATAATTTGGAGATGTTAAGTTCTTTCTGTCTATTTAATAGTTTACATTTATCTGTTGTTGCATTGATGGTAATTGCTTCTCCGATTTTCGTAAATTTTGTTTTCATTATAATTTTAAATTTTTCTTTTTTCTTTGGATGTTGATGGCAGAATACATCTGATCTTAGGTGGCCTCTCATATGTTCTTTTATTCTGACTTCCATATGTCTTTTGGTCTCACCTATGTATGAGTCATCACACTCATCACATTTATATTTGTATACAACTGATGATTCCTTACATTGAAAGAAATTTTATGTAACTTAAAATGAAATTAAAACATCTAAACGCAAATTGAAAGCATTTAATATAAAAATTATACCAATGCTAACGTCTTTTAAAATATCAAACATTTTAAAAAATGAAGACGTACTTCCATTTGCTTTTTAAGGCTCGCTTCTAATCATTTGAAACTACTTATGAATATACAAATTATATGTCATAAAGTAGATTAACAAATGTGTTTATAATTGTTTTTTTGCAAGACCGTTCCATCCATCACGCACTTAAGTTCTGTAGGTGAAATGCCGTGATAACATCATAGCAAATTTTAAGCATATATAACATTTTCAACAAAAGGTATAGTAATGAAGCAAATTTTAATTAGGAATTCAATACATTGTATATATATATATATATATATATATATANTATACAAATTAAAATGAAAACATAAATGAACATATCATTTCTACTGATATAAAATATATCACCACTTTTGAAAAATAGAAAAAATTTACGTTATTATTATATTACCTTTTGATTATACCAGACTTTATTTGAGCGGGCATTACATATGTCCGGTCATTTGAACGCCCGATTCCTGCCCACCCGAGCATTGAAAGATAGACGGGGACAGGGCGGGCACGGGAAGCGTTAAATCTACAAATGCAAAAAACTATTTTCATGGCCAATTTTAGACGTTAAGCTGGAAATTGTTAAGTTAACAAACATAGAATTCAAAATCTTATAAGACGCATCCATATTAATTTTTCAGTAAGTTACAATTTTTTGTTGTCTTAAGTGTAACAGCGGCTTTTAAGGTTTTTATTTAAATTTAATGTACTATGTATCACAAAATAGAAATTCTATTTTATTCTATATTGGATTGTGTTGAACATGTAACGTTAACCTCAAACAGCCTGGAGTCCTTTTTAAGTGACAGAAGCGTTTTTTCACATTTACAAAAAATTTTCTGCAAACCTATTACGAAATTTGAAATCTTGGGGCAAATGTAAGTCTATTGGGGAACATACTTTAATGTAATTATTTAAAAGATTCACAAGTTTTCTTTGAACATTTCGATTTTTTGCAAAAGATCTAAATTCTCTCTATGCCTAGTGTTCATGTATTTAGAAGATTTTCAGCCAAGAAGGCAACAAAGAACTTTGACGTTTCTTGGTATGTGCAAAGATATTCCAAACCCATTGAGGCTTGCCGTGCCCAACAAAGTTAGAGATCGCGATCAGAGATTTCGCACAACAGCACCCCTTTTTGGAACAGAACCAGCGCGCAGATTTGTAACGAAGAAGAAAGAGGAGATTGCCTCTATCATGTTGTGTTTTCAGATTGAGCGCAGCTTTAATGGTTTTTGAGCTATTAGTGTTTAAAAAATGTTTTATAGGATCATGAAAATTTTTCAAAAATCTCTGGGTGTTTAAGGTTAAACTGTTTACCCAAGATCTTGCAAGAATAAAAATTATAATTAAGGCTAACTTCAATTTTAGAAAAAAATTATGAAATGCTTCGTCAATTACATTAGTGTTATGGCTAACAGGTAATTTTCCATAGTGAAAACTTACAAGATTTTGAAAAAAATTGCGTCGTAGCATTTACGGGAAAACAATGGTAAATGTTTTTCGAAATAACCAACTTGATATTATTTTTCAATTTTCCATTAAAATGTAGGCTTAAACTACCTATTCAAAGCAAGAATATCAAAATCGAATCAACAAATGTTGCATGTGATATTACATTTGAGTATATTAGTGGACAAGATTATACAAAATTGATTGAAATATCTACCGCTAACGTTGTAATTTTTGAAATTTTCAATGGTTTTCTGAAAATAATTGTAACTGCATTCATTGAGGAAATTAAAAAGACGTAAATAACTTGAAAGAAAAAAATTGCAAACCTTGGTAAAAATGAAGGAGAATTTCGATGACGAAAGGTATCCGGTTTTTTTGATGAACTGAAATTGTCATTTCTTATATCCTGCTTTATTTTTTTCAGACCTGACTGTAGCTGGCTCCAGTTGCGCTCATTAATAGCAGTCATATTGGCCTCAAAGTTCTGTGATTCTCACCCAGTAACCATTGTTCAGCATTCACACGTTAAATACGCTTAGTTTGCCAATAAACTATTCGACAGAATGCATTGACTTAGATGAATTCTACGTTGCGATCACCTGCACTCAAAACTAATTAATATTTTATGAAATTCTCTTGATTTATGCAGGAAACAATGCAACAGGAATTAATTGTAAATAATTAACGGTAAATATATACTTTGAAAATCGATAGTAATAAATAAAACGCCAAGATTATCCATTAAGTTGTAACAATTCAAGCATGTATAGAAATTTAATTATAGTGTTCAATTGTGTAATTACAAGGAAACTTTTAGGGCCCTGCTGAAAAACATTTTAGGAGTCGGTTTCGTTTAGCGCACATAAAACACCGCGGTATCGGTTTGACAATGAAAAATCAATAGTATATATATATATATATATNAATGCTATGTAATTTTCAAGCTTGGTTAAAAGCTCAGCCAATAAATTCAAGAAGTTCATCAAATACATCAACCAATACTCTTGTTTTATGTGGAATTTCTGAACAACTAAATACAACTTTATTAGATCGAATACAGAGTGATTTTAGTGCTTCATCTAAAGTTATTTTTGATATTACAGATAAAAATTGTCATTTCAACGATATTTATCGACGGGGTAAATATAATCCTAATCACAATAGGCCACGCCCTTTAATAATTGAATTTTCGAATACTTGGGACGTTCGAAAGGTTATTGCTAGTAGATACAAACTTACTGGCACTAATTATTATATAAAACATGATTTATCAATTGAAGATCGTCTCATTGAAAAGAAATTGTTAAAATTGCGCTTTGAATTATGTCAATTAGGATTGCTTAAGAGTAATTTCAGAATTAAAGATCTAAAATTGATATACCAAGGAGAGATTTTGGATGAAACAATGACCTCTATTCAATTATATTCACAAATAAGCAAACAATGACTAGTAAATTTAAAAATTTCACAGAGTAATATGTTTATTTCTTCACTTTCTATTATATTAGCTAATATTGAAGGAATAGCATCATAATTGAAAAGATTGATTTTCACAGATTTTCTAAAAACATTTAAGCTCTATATTTTTTGTTTAACTGAAACTTGGTTTAAAAATGATACTATGAATGCTGAAATTTTTGCATGGTCAGAATACGAAATTATTTCACGACAAGATCGTCTTAAAGGCAGTCGTGGTGGAGTTTTAATAGCAGTTAACTCTTCTCTTAACAAAGTTCTGCCAATAACTTTAGGGAAAGAATAATTTGATTTCATGTGTGGAATGCTAATTTTTAATAAATATGGATGTTATTTACTTCTATGTGTAAATTTACAAGCAATTAGCAGTAAATATAAAATTTCTACAATTGAATTAAAGGAAGCCATAGCGTCATACATTAGTATACAAGATTCATATGTCAAGAAAAATGGCTACACAAAGTCAGAAAAATAATTTGTGTGAGACTTTAATTTACCTACTTCGGATTGGCAAACATATACATCAAAATGTGAATATGAAGAAAGTATTATTGAAGTTTTGTTAAAATATAATGTAGTCCAATTAGTTCATTGTCAAACTCTTTCTTCAGGTAATATTTTAGAATTAGTTTTTACAACAAATATTGAAGAAGATATTATTAGTACTACCATAAATAAGAAACTCCATGGACTCTCTAGTCACAATTTTGTTTTATTCAACATTAATGTTATCAAGAACATGCTCAATCAATGTTAAAGTAGAACAAACAGCTTAAATTATTCATTTTAAAATGGAAATTACCGTAAAATTAATAATTTTCTTCGCCAATTTAATCCTTATGCTCTGCAAATAATTGATATTGACAATTTCTTAAGTTATTGTTATCAAAATATCTATTACTTAATTGATAATTGTACACCAAGAAAACGTAAGAAGCCTTTATTAAACAAACTTGAAACAATTAAAAAAACGGAAAAAAGGGATCAATTATCAGTATCATCAGAGGAAATTAGTAATTGTCTTAACAATTTTAATGAATCTGTTATTCTGGATAAAACTGTGTTTCTAACATCTTTTCAAAATGCAAATTCAAAACATACCTTTAAATATTTAAGATCATTTTCGTCAAAATTAGGTTTTCCTAATACCATGGTTTTCGAAAACAGTATTGCAAATAGTTTAAGTGAAAAATTTGAACTGTTTTCTCTTTACTTTTCAATGATTTTCACTAAAAAACAAAGTTGATGTACAATCATTTAAGAAAACAAAATTAATATTCCTTGATGAATTTCATTTCACTGAATTTGATATTTATTAAATTATCATAAACTGAAAGTCATTTCGTGTCATTCAGTAGATGTCTTGCCTTCAATTTTCATTAAAAACACTGTATCATGTATTATACCTCATCTTTACATTATATTTAATCACATCATTGAAAAGTGTATATTATATTTCCTCAAATTTGGAAAATATCGCACATTACGCCAATACATAAAAGCGGAAATAGAACTCATATTAATAATTATCGACCAATTAGTATTCTTCCCAGAGTATCATTAATTTTTGAAAGATTGTTGTTTAATTTCATATACAATTATGTACTGTAAGTCCCAACATGGCTTTAGAAAAAGTTCTTCTACGGTTACAAATCTCTTAGGATATCTTGACTTGATTTACAATAACTTTGATGAGAATATATCTTGCTATGCAATATACTTCGACACTTCCAAATCATTTGATACCATGAAATTTAATGCAAAAAAGTCTAATATGATTTGCTTCAGAAAATCACAAAACAATTTCGATGATTATTATATACCATCAAAGATTAATGAAAACTTGAAATGGAAATATCACTATGAATATACTATATCTAAAAGTATCAAATTATTCTTATTTCTAAGAAGAAACGTTCCATTTTGTCACGTAACAGTTTAAAAATTCAATTATATAAAAGTTACATATTATCCCATTTAATATACGGTTCACAAATTTAGTATCAATCAAGAACTGGATTTATTAAGCTGGAAAAGTTCCAAAGACGTTGCATTCACTGGGCTTCAAATAAGAAGAATATAGACTATAATGAATTACCACGATTTAAGATTTTACCAATTTCCATCAAATTTCAACTTTTGAACTTAATATTTTTAAATAAACTACTAAATATAAATAATAAATACAACATTGATCCATATGATTATAAAAAAAACTTATATATAAAACTATATAAAACTATTGCATCCTTTGATCTTTCAAATATTTCACATTATTTCTACTTGGGCAAAGCGGATAGTCAATGAATAAAAGTAATTTTTACCAAAGAACAAAAATTCATACAGTTAAGTGTTTAGGTAAGATTCATACGAATAAATGCATCAATACATTTTATAGCGCTTAGAGAAGGAAGCTATTCAGTGTAGCCAATTTTCAAGCGAATTTTACTATTTCCACATTTGTAATTTAAAGAGCTATTAAAAATATTTAGTATGTCTTAGTTGTTGCTAAGCCATTCTATGCAGTTTGCGCTGATTTCTTTGAAATCTTCAAGCAAACTATCACTTAGGATGAATTTTCGCTCTTAACCCATATTCCCCATGAGGACGAATACGTTTAATTAGATTGTGGACTCATTGTGAGGTTACTATACTTTATAATACAGGGCTGGCCATAAGTGACGCCCAAAATTAATCATCCACTATTTCTCAAAAAATAACGAATATCAAAACAAATGTAATTAACTAAGTACTAACATAAGGAGGTTTATGTAAATGTCATTGTAAATGATTGAAAGTTCCACCTTCTTCTTATACAAGTTTTTATTTTTAAAATCTTTACAATTATTTACTACAAATTAATCAAAATAGTTTTAGACAATGTTGGCTGATGACTTATATGCAAATGAATTTTAATAGATCTTACAGTTCATCAATATAAGTAATGCTGAGTATTGTGCACAGATAAAAATATTAAAGGTCCTATAAATCCTTAATATTTTTATGATTTTGCATCTTTTTCATATAAAGGTACTTGTTGCAAAATATGTATTTCCTTTGTGAAAGATATAGTTGGATAACAGGACGTTATGGTAAACAAGTATACATATTAAGGAGTACATAATAATATTATGTACTCCTTGATACATATCAAATGCATTATGTTTAGATGTCCCCGATCACTAGCAACATTGCTTAATCACATTACCACACTTAGGATGAGCTGACAATTGTTTTACTACATCGCACCCATGCTTGCTGTTGTGTGGATTTTCTTACACAACCAACACAACAGAAAAGACTGTTGTGTAACACAACAGACACAACACAACAAAGTCATAAATGCATTTGTTGGATATTCACTAAAAGTGACGGTCAGAGATACCAAATGCTTAGACATGGATTTTACAGCAAGTATTTTTTAATTACAAAAAATGGTTGTTCAATTAGAGTACTGCGAGAGGGGACCAAAAAAACATAACACTGAGCCGGAATTGGACTAATTTTATTTAATCATTTGGTTTTATATTGTATTACATTTGCAAATTTATAATATTTGGTAAACAAAATGTGTCCACATCATCTTACATCAATATTCAATTTGATAACATGCAATATTGAATAATTTCAACACGATGAATCTCATTACGAGATTAGAAACTAATATACGGAACTGAGACCATCGGGAACGCAACTAAATTTAACAAGACCGTGTCTTAGAATGAAAAATTGACCGTAGGACTTAGAAGAGAAGTGTGTGTGGTCAAACAGGTTTCTATACTCAATATAATTAGTGTCAGCTAAGATTTTCATTGTCCAGTTCACTCAAATTATTTTTTTTACTAAGCTGTTGCATAGTTTATTTATTCCAAATTGGGTTGAAGATGGCCAAAAATTAGAAATAATGCGCTTTGTAAATTGTTAGTAAATTGAAAAAAAAACATAAAATAATTACTAGATCTTTTAAATCAAATCAAAGGTAAAATTGTAAATGGTACCATACCATTATGTAGGCCTACTATATTATGAATACCATAATGGTATGGTACAAAAAAATTATGGCCATTATGAATGGTAAACTTAAAAATAATTCCATAATGGAAATCCATAAATTTATTGCTACATATACATAATTTATAATTAGGTTCAATAAAATTGTTAAATTTAGTGTCACATATCTTACATTTATTTTTCAAATATTTTGAACCAAAAACATTTTGATAAGATTACAATTTTTAAAGGTGTTGCAAAAGTTTAGTAAGCAGTTTCAGCAGATTGTAAACAAATACTAAAGATAAAGTTGTTTCCTATTTGTAATAGTGGATTGCAAACAAATACTAAAAATTAATTTATTTCAAAATTTCTAATTATTACAGATAACAAAGCACGTTGTATTCGAAAACAAACAAAAAATAACTGGTATATTAAATTATTGTAAAATTTGTTTCTGAATGTTTCAAAATCGTTCTGCGACCTAGTGAATTGCTTGTGACTTGTGATATCACTACAATTTC
>CABFPE010000456.1:343770-360056 GCA_900660155.1 Hofstenia miamia
CGATCCCCGGATCTCACGCCTCCTGATTTCTTTTTATGGGGAGTAATGAAAGATCTGGTATACAAAAACAAGCCTGCTACTATTCAAGATCTTCGAAGGAGTATCGAAGAAAAATTTGCCTCAATCGATCTGGAACTCTGTCAAAAAGTTTGTCGTAGTGTGCCTGACAGACTTGCTAGATGTGTGACATTTAATGGTGAACACTTTGAAAATCTTAAATAAACTTGCGAATATTGTAAGTTACTCTTGTCATTATGATGTTGGTGTGGCTTTATATATGGATGCCAGTATACATGTTATTATGTTGCTATGTTTTTTCAAGTTCGTATATAAAATCGGGCGTTACTTCTGACGCACCCTGTATATATATATGCACTTGAATATATGATATATACTAGCTGTTCTAATCTAGAAAGTAACACACGGTGATTGAAAAAACTGAAATTGAAAGAATGCAAATTTAATTCTATTATAAGTATATTTCTAGCAAAAAACAAATTTTGAAATTCTTTGTTTCAATTTTTTGAATAGCTTTAATAAGTATTTATTTTCAGTGAATTTAAATTGTGGATTAGTTATATCATATTAGTATGATAGTATATATATATATTTAACCACATGTACATTTTTCTAAATGGATGTGTCACTTACGTTTGAATATGTGTGCAAACGAAAATTTTTATAATTTGCTTTGAGAGTCATAAACCAAAAATGAGCTGAAAAAGGTGTGCAAAGTCAAAAAAGCAGTTGAAAGTGGAAAACCCATGTAATGTATACAGTCATCAACCAAGGCCATCTTTAAACAAGGCCGTGAAATAGCTTTAAATGAATTTTGCTCAGAGGCTACACCTTTGTGATGTATGAGTGCCTCCTAATGAAACACACTAGTTGGCTTTCCACTAATAGAACTACAATTGTCCGCGCATTGCTTTATTCATCATACTCTCTCTGCACAATCACACTATCACTGCTTGCATTATAAATTATACTGTTTATTGATTATAGGAATTAATGGCAAGGAAGTGTTATTTACAATTGCAGAAGCAATTATGATGTTCATCAAAAGTCACGTAGTAAAGCTACAATTACAACCACTCAGTACATTCGCACTTTTCAATTTCCAAAGGACAGTGATGAAAGATCTAGATGGTTAAAATCAATTCCCAATGATAAATTTAGAATTACTCCCAATTCTGTTATTTGCGAAAAACACTGGCCTGCAAATTTTGAAAAAAAGAAGCTTAAGGTCAATGGAGCTCTATGAAATATGCTACCAATCTAACAATTACAGCTTTTAGTGAAGCTCAAAAACAAGTTGATAATGTACTAAAGCATTCAGAAAAATTAGGATTAACTATTAATGTTGAAAAATGCAGTGAATTTGTATTAAATACTATATATACCATAAAGAACCCACATAAATTAAAAATAGAAAATCAAGAAATTCGAAGATTAGAAGCAATAGATTTACTAGAAATTCATATTGATAAAAAACTGAATTTTCAAAGTGAAATTCGCAAGCGAATTATTAATGGCAAAAAATCTCTGTCATTTTTAAAGTACTTAAAAAAACAAGGTTATTCAACAACTGAACTAGAAATTGTTTATGAATCATATATATTAAGCAAGCTTGTGTATTGTCCATTAGCCATTTGTGGATCACCATATTATAAATTAAATATAATCTCAGAAAGAGCAGAAAGCATCATTGGACATGAAGTGAAAAAACCATTAGATATAATCAATAATATAATATTAAATGAATTTAGAAATATACTTATGCTGCATTTCCGCGAGTGCGCTAAAAACACAAATTTACTTATCTCAAATTGTAAATGGAAGGTAAATTATCGTAGTGCTGCAACGACATCTAGCGACATATATTTAATAATATTTTACCCGTTCGTAGCGAAGAAATAATTTACTTACCTCTCATTTTGTTTACACGAGAGTGCAATCTCAGATAAAAAATTAGTTAAAATATGTCATATTGCCATTTATTACAATATCAAAACAAAATAAATTTTATACTACTTTAAATTGAAATTAATAAATGGAATTTTATTGTTAATAATGTCTAAGAAAGTTCTCCTTGAATATCAATAATGTCTTGGCATCTCACATTGAATTATGTGTTCATTCAATTTGTATAGTGAAGAGTAGGAAATTTTTTAACAAAGATGAGTTTTCGAAAGTGCCACTTTCATACCTCTATACAAAAGATGGAAATGGTCAAAAAACTTTGGCCAAGCACGATCCGGACTATTTAAATTAATGCCAATTCAGTCCATTTACTGATCTTTACAAAAAATTTCCTTAATTTTTTTAGTTTGATAGACCAGAATTTGGTTTCTTAGAAACTTATAATATAACTTAAACATTGAAATTCAAAACTTCAAATGAATTTTAGAAGAGTATATGATACTAAAAAATATGGCATTCTTGACTTTTTAAAATATTTTATATCGTGGTTGAAAAGATGGAAGCAAAGCAATTTACCAGGATTGAGCTCACAAACTTTTGAAGCTATTATAGTTACAACTAATGGTATTTATCAATTAGTTGAATCTCTCTTTAATAACAGTTCTACGGAATACTTGTTACTGATTCGTCTTAATCAAGACCGTCTTGAGGGAAGATTTGGTCACTATAGACAATTACATGGTGGCAATTTACTTGTTAGTCTTCGTGATATGCTGCATTCAGAAAAATCAATAACAATAAAAAATTTTCTAAAGGACCATTCTATTGAAAATCTCATTGAAATAATTAATACAGAAGACACTAATTATTCCAATGTAATGGAAACCTTGTCCTTCGATACGAATATTTCATTTAATTGCCATGAAGAAGAAGCAATTCAATATTTTGCAGGATATGTCGTTTCCAAAATGAAAAAAAAAACTGATTGCCTGTGTCTGAAAAACTGAGAACAGTCAAATCCAGCTCCTGAAATCAAATACATTAATGATTTGAATAGAGGTGTTTTTGTGTTTGCCAATGCAAAAATAGTAACTTATGTCAAAACTGTATTCACTTTCTCTTAAGAAACTGCGAAATATTATCCCAAAATCAAAATTTGCGAAATATTTCTGTTGAAGCTCTGGAAGCTTTCGTGGGATTTCATGATTCTGAAATAAAATCGTGTCATTTCACCAATTTGAAAAGTTTTTTTTTGAAAACAATTGTAAACAATTGTAAAATTGTAACAATTTTAGAAAGTGCAAAAATCATTGTACAAATAATCAAACTCTTAAAATTTTAAAACATTCAAGAAATATAAAAAATGAAGATGTTTTTGCATACTTTTACTACAAATTCAATGGCCTCATTTATATTTGGTCTCTCGAGCTATTGTAAGGCTGTCATTACTAGATGGCTGTGGCTACTATAAATAGATTCAAATTCTTGTTAACAATGGATAAAGAAATTTCTTTGGAATTCTTATATTGTTTCTTTGCTATGGTTTGAATATTTAATATGATGTCAAGCTAAACGAGTTGTGTTTAGTAGTGGCCTTGATCCATCATGGGAGTGATTCAAGGATCTCTGTGCCAGGCCACGAAAGTGCACTTAGGTTAGGTGTAGGGGTTTTTATTATCGCTTAGTTGACTAGCAATAATTTATCTACATGTATTAAACTTAACAAGCTCGAAATAAGGCTTGTAAACTGAAACCTAGGAATTTATATTTATATTATTTTAGATCCAAATTAATGACAATAATGTGCCTGATAAAGTGACCGAGCATGTAATAATTATTAAATGTAGGTTAGGAAGCTGCTGTATATTAAACTAGTTATTAAAGCCAATATATTTTGGTAATGGCTACATGTAATATTAACTATGCAGCTAGTGACAAGTCAAGTTGCATGAACATGAAACACTTTTACAAATAGAGGTTAAGTCGAGTTGTGTCTTGTCTTGAGTATGCACTGAGCTAGGATAGGGTACACATAAGTTATATCAATGAGCTGAGAAGTGGAACTCAACCAAGTGGATCATTGTTGAGCAGGTGAAACTGGATGTGGAGATCAGCCTCAGGCAGATGCCCACTATTAACAACTGGAAGAGATACTGCATGGCTTCATCACCTAAATAGTGTTTAGTTATATTTTGTTAATGAAAGTTAATGGAGCCAAATGGAAGCCAAGCAGTAATAGATTAGTACATCCCTACCTGCAAGTACACAGCTAACATTATAGAGTAATGAAGGAGAAACAGTGACAATGCCTGGTAGAGGATGTTACAATTATTTGTTTACATTTTATTTTTTTTATCATGTGTTAGTTGGTAGAATTTTGTGTACATTGAGCAATAAATTTGCTTTGACTCTTAAAAATAGGTAATAGACATTTTGGAAATACTAAAAATGATGATGTAACACTAATACTTTTCAAATCTCTTGTAATTTGGTATTATTTTCCAACTTGTTTAAAAATTATATTTTAAAATATACTGAAGAAGCAATTATTTGTGCATTGGCAATCCATAACTAAATTTTCGTCTTTATCAAATTGGTCCATACAATCAGTTTTAATTTTAACATTGATCAATGATGGCACTGTCATAAAGTAAATTTTATTAAATTTTAAAATTTAAAGCTTATAGTTATTTATGAATGCTCATAGTAATATAATATAGAAACACAAACATAAATTCATGAAATACAAAGAGTGATCAATAAACTCCTTTTGGTTAGTTTTCAATAAAAATGAAATACACGGTTGGAAATAGAAAAACAACATTTCCTTATTGTTTTGGAGCTAAGTAGTTATAATAAAGGAGAGGAGGTTCTAATGGGACACCCTGAAGTTCTCATAAAACTTATGACATTTGACTGACTAATGGAGCAGTTTAATTAGTGACTCACATACTTGACAATATTCCCAACTATTGGATTTTCAAGGAAGTGGTTTAATTAGTGATTTATAACATTTACAGGGTGAATCATTTTTTTGGGCCATTTATGGGGGTCTGATTTTTTACAATGATTCCTATACATGTTGGGCCAATTTACTTTAAAATCAAATGCTTTGCAATTGTGACTAATTCATGTGGCTAATTTCATTACATATTTCTTGTTAATATAGCTGGCTTTATCACACATTCTGAATGCTTACACATGTTTTTGTATAATACATTGGGTTTGCACTGCATTTGTAATAATGAATAATATTTTTCCTATCCATAAAAATTCCTAATATTTTGACTGCTTACAAGGTTAATGTACAATGTTTAATTCAAAATCACTACATGTAAAAGACTACATTTTGTTTTCAAATTGCTGGCTAATATATCCAAAAAAATTCCTAATGTTTAGACTGCTTACAAGGTTGATGCACAATGTTTAATTCGAAATCATTACATGTAAAAAGCTATATTTTGTTTTTGTTAATATACCATGCTGGACATTAGATTAGAAAAATTGTGAAAATCCCGTTTTATTGAGATAAAACCTAGATTTCAAGTAATTAAATCAACTTTTGTCATTAAAATCATGCAAAAGAATCACAACTACAGCTACAGAGCAACATGCCAGGGATCTTTTGAGTCAAAGTTAATGCTCATCAACCATCACTTTTCTCTCACAACACCTATCTCTAACTGCTGGATATGATTTGCAAGCTCATGGCAGTGAGTGGCAATTACTTTCCTCACTTGGCTGTCACTATTATTGTGTGTGCCAGTGTCTTTGTGTTCTCCAGTGTCTCTGTGTGTGCCAGTATCTGTGTGTTTGTGTGAGTGTCTGAGTGTGTGTCTACCAGCCCAATGTCACCAAATCATAAACCAATCAAACTTGGAGTAGATGAATGGTTTGCATTGCTTATTATTATTAATGGGTTTTGCATCAAGAAGGTTACATGCAACAACAGCTAGCACAGTGCTTTGGCATCTCTTGCAGTGCTGTTCAGAAATGCCTAGCCCTACATCAAGCTACAGACTCTTTTTCTGTAAGGAAAAGAGGAAGACCAAGAGTCACAACTGCATCAACTAATTGTATGGTGAGGCATCTGGCTGTTAAGGATCCAACTGCATCATCATCATTCATAGCCTCTCAATTACCATGGACCCTAGAATAATCCAACTGTCTGCAGCATGATTTTGGCTTGAAAGCTTATCAGCCTGCAGTTACTCTCTCGTTATTTACCAAAGGCATCAATGACTGGAAGGGCATTTCCACAGTGTTATTATTCCCAGAGTGCTGCAGATTGGCTACAACAATGTTCAGTGATGAGAGCATCATTAAGCAGTTTTATAGTTTCTCTACACATGTTTGTTGACCTTTTGGAGCATGTTATAATCCTTGATATACTGTAGAGTCAGGTCAATATCATGTGCTGATGCTGGTCCCCTCTACTTTGTTCCAAGAAAATCAACAATTAATGCAGCACATTATCTCAAAATTCTTCAGCAGCACCTCCTGCCATCAATAGTAGCACATTCCTGTACCACATTTCAACAAGACAGTGCTTATGCTCATACTGCTGTCTTGGTGAAAAGACAGCTGGAGGAAAATTATGTCAATGTGTTGGCCCCATGGCCTGGCAACTCACCTGATCTTAATCCAATCAAAAACTGCTGGGCAATGGTGAAGAAAAAAGTTGCTGAGCTGCAGCCAACCTCTCTGACCAATTTGGAGGCAAAGGTGAGGCAGGTGAGGGAAACTGAAGTGACTGCTGAGCTCTGCTCATTACTCAGCAGATCCATGCTGGATCATTTCACAGCTGTTATTAAAGCCAGAGGTGGTCCAACAAAATATTGAAGAAGATTACAATGTGAAAGACATTTGTTTGAGTCTCTTACTTCATTTCAGTGACAAAAGTTGATTTGATTTATTGAAATATAGTTTCTATACCAGAAAAACGTGTTTTTTCACAATTGTTCTAATCTAATGTTCAGCATGGTACACTGTTAAAATGTTTTATCATATCATGTTTTCCAACCAATGAATATTTTTCATATTTGCCCATGTATTTCCATTGGCTGATCAATCTATATACTCACCTCATTTCATCAGATAAAACTTTACTTTCTTCTTCTTACTGACAAATGACTGTTGAAACACTAGCATCTGGTTCATTGGGTAGCCTATTTGAGTATCTATGCACAAACCCTCCACCCACATATGGTTATAACCTGCTAACACAGGAGATGATGACCTTACCACCTGCACCTGTAAAAGAAAAATGCAAGACTCAACACAAGCAAAGACCTATAGTCAATAATAATGCAATTGTCTTCCCCATCTCCAACATGAGCAAAGATAATAATGTTTTACAGCTTTTAAAAGAAGGTTAATTCCCATCCATCAATGTGCATTTTTTCAAGCCTGAGTTCTGCTAGTTAACTACCACAAAAAACTTTGGCTAACCATCAAAGAAATTGTTCAGCTAAATACAAGATATGGTGTCACAGTAAAGATGAAACTCAACAATGGTTTTTACTATTTCCTACCTAAATGCTCTGTCAAAGCATTGGGTGAGAATTACAATGCTCTAACAAGATGTGCATGAAGGTGGAAAATATATTCATAGGAGAAAGGAAGCAAAACAAAACAACAACATCAGAACTAATCAAATTTGATCTAAAGCTAGATTACTGGGCACAGGTCTATAGGCTAATGGTCAAACTGTGGATATCAATCAAATTAAACAATAAGGTGAAAACTATAGAAATGACAACAACAAATGAAACCTAGAAAAAGCAATGCAATTACACATAAAATAAAATTTGAAATAAAGTCAGGAGTATTTAAAACAGATACAAGTTGGAGGGGTGGCATTGGTGTAATTTGTGAATTGGTGATCAAGAGGTCTATGTAATTTGAAAGACACACTCCCATTGAGAAAATTTTGATTTATTGAATTGAAAAAACTATATAGTTTCATTTCAGTTTTGTACTGCAGCATGTATAGCAATGAATTATATATATCTTTAGCTTCACAGCTAAATAGCAACATTAGTTGCTTTCTTAGTGGTATTATGAAAAAATTCCCACAAAATATTGAATATGTCATTAATTTCACAACTGCTCCTTTATTCATTGAATAAGAATATTGAATTGAAAAAACTATTTGTACTTTCATTTCTGTATTGTACTGCAGCATGTATTGTAATCAATTAGATATCTCTTTAGCTTCACAGCTAAAATGGCAATGTTAGTTACTTCCTTAGTTATACTATGAATAGGTTGAGTTTGCACTAACATTTCTATTTGTTTGTACTTAATGTTTTCACATGCTCATTATTCATGTTGAATTAATTCCCTACATTGGATATATTGTGTTTAAATTATTAGTAATTGTGATTAGCTATTAATATTTCTTTAGCAAGACAGCTAAAATAGCAACATTAGTTGTACTATGAATAGGTTGAGTTTGCATTAATATCTCAATTTGATTTTTTAATGGTTAACCAAGAAATGTTTTAATATTGTTCCAGATTCCTGGTCCTCAAATATTATCTGCTTAAATAGGTGATGCACAAAGAAAAACTATTTTTTATTCAATTATATTCAATGTAATTAAAATTTCATTTGTGAGGTCAAACTGCTGTAAGTGACACTAAGCCAAAATTTTAGTTTAAGCTTTGCATGTGAAGTGCACTACCAAATGTGGTAATTTTAATATTTGTTTATATAGATCAGAAATGTTGCCTGAAATAGGTATTAAAGTATGGATTTGCAAAAGAAAAATTCAAAAAAATTCTTATAACTTCAACTACAAAAATCATTTTGATTAATTAGTATTGAACTTTTTGTAATTTGGTCTAAAATACCTAACAAAATTTGCAATAAAAGTTATCTTGTGGAAGTGACATTAAGCAAATATTTTAATTTTAGCATTGCAAATGGAGTGCACAGCCATATACTTTAGAATGCAATGGTAAGATTAATATTTATATATATAGATCAGGAATGTTGCTTGAAATTGGCATTAAACTATGGATATTGTTATAGCTTCAACTAAGAAAATCATTTTAAATTGACAGTCATTTTCAAGAAATTTCAGACCTGTAAAATCTAAATATGACATTGGTTTTTCATTTTAGGCAATACTCAAAGACTGATTTGCAAATCCATATTGAAAAATTAGTGTATTTTGGCCAAATTTAAAAAAAATTGTATATAATTCATCAATTTACACTGAACTGACAGCTCAAAGTAAAAATTTAATAGCAGAAATCAATTCAGAGGCATGAAATTTAGGTAGAATGAGCAAAATTCAACACACATTCGCCTTTGGAAGGGTTTCAAAGAATACTAATTCTTAAATGTAGGCCACACATTGAATATTTCACTGATGGATTCACAAAAAATTTCACAATGTGAAGTCTACATAGACATAAAAAATAAGAGATAAACATTTTCAAGTAATTTCAGACCTGCAAAATCTAAATATATCAGTTTTTCATTTTAAGAAGGAGTTAAAGAGCAATTTTAAACAAAATTTGAGTTTTTACATTTAATTCATTGAATGACAGTGAAAGGGCTTCTAAATGTAGAAATTTAATTCCAGAAACACATTTGCCAGACTTTAATCAATGTAGAAACATCAATCTTTACCAAGAAGTAGTAGTTTATGCTCTGAAAAGATATTGACAGAATGGATCACAGATATCAATAAAATGGATTAAAATGTAAATGAATTTTCAAGGTTTCTCCATAATATCCATCTTCATCATTCACAATATTCATTTAAAAAAAACACCAATTTTTTGCAAGTTTATAAGGGTGTCCTAATATGAAGTGTACTATTTAAAAAAAGAATTTTTAAGTTTAATAATATTAAAAAGTAAATGCAGATTTATAGACAGTTTTTTTTAAAAAAAATTGCTATATTTTTTTTAAATTATTGAACCCTCCAATAATATTCACATCTAAAACAAAAAAATTCCAATTATGGACGATTGAAAGGGAATTTTGGGAAAATTGTTTTTGAATGTTATTTCTTATATTACTGCAAATATTTCAAATTAAAAATTTACAACTTTTGAATTTTTAATTTTGAGAAAAATGATTTTTCAGTTGAAATATTTAAAACTTTCCGTAATGGGACAAGATTAAAAAAATCGGAAGATCCATTTAAAACTGCACATTTTGGTGTAAAAATCTTGTTCATAGCTTCATTATATCAAAAGTTATTAAAGAAAATATCTTTTCTGAAAAATTTGCCTAGCTGAGCCAATATTTATCTTAGAGTTAACTAACTGAGAACAAAATTTTTTTAGTGAAATTTAGTACTGAAAATCCAAATGGAGCTGTGATATTGCTGTATGAAATTTTTGACTTGAAATTTCAAACCATTCTGCTCAAAATTGATCTCACTAGAGAAAAAAAATGAAAAAATTTTTTTTTTAAATTTTATTTTCAAGGAAATGGTATGAAAAATTTAAAATTTCAGCCTAATTAAAATATTTTTATTAGTTTTTGATGTTGGGAATTTAAATAAACTTAATTTTCAAATTCCATTGCCAATTTCTTCTGTGAGCTTTTCCCAAATATCATGAATGATTGCAAAATAATTATTTTCCCGCTAGAGGGCGCAATTTTGACATATTAGGGCTTGTAAAAGACTGAAAATCTTCAGATTGCGGATCTCTTTTAGCCTGCAATATTTCATGGTAATAGCTGCAATATCGACAGAGCAATGGACAAAAATGTGTTTTTCAAGAAATTTAGAGGATCTAAAGGAAGCAACTAACATTACTTAAAAATGTTTAATAAAACTGAAACTACGGAAAAATTAATCAAGGAGCAAAGTAAGCTAGAATTTAAAATGCATTCCAATTTTGATGGTTTTCTGGTATATCATTACCATCAAACTAAATTGAAATTTGATAAACCAATATATCTTGGATTTACTGTTTTAGAACTTTCAAAATTATTTATGTATGAAACTTATTATGATGTGTTTCAACCATTTTTGGTGAAAATAATATAACTTTAAATTATATGGATACAGAAAGTTTCATTTTAAATATAAAAACTAATTTTGATAAGAATCACAAATTTCTCAATGAAAGATTTAAAAAGATTCCTGGTTATTTTAAGATAGAAACTCCTGAAAGTATTTATTTAGATGAGTTTGTTGCTTTGAAGAGCAAAATGTTTTCATATAAAGTTAATGATGCAAAAAAACACTTTGAAAGGAATAACAAAAGTTGAGAAAGAAAAGTTAACTTTTAAAGATTAAAAAAAATTGTTTAGAAACAAATAAAATTGGTGTTTCAAACAATTATATGTTGAGAAATGAAAAACATAAAATCAGTTTAATTAATACAGAGAAGACTTCTTTCTCGTCATCTGATGATAAAAGATATTATTTAAATAATAATGAGAGTTTTCCATATGGGTTCCTTTAATCAATCCAAAAATCTAAGATTAAAGCTTTTTTGCAGAATGAAGAAATAACATTGGTTTGAAAATATATATTTTAATTTCACTTTACAAATTATAAATCACAGAAAATATATCCAAAAGAGATTGCCCATTTCAGGCAATTTTTTCTATTTAAAAAGCTTAGCTTTAAGGAATTCAATTTTGCCCATTATGGGCAATTTTTGCTATTTATAGAACTTAGCTTTGAGGAATTCGATTTTGCCCATTTCAGTCAATTTTTTCTATTTATAGAACTTAGTTTTAAGGAATTCGATTTTGCCCATACATCTTCAATTCAATTTTCTACTTGATTGATTAAATTTTTTGCGTTTTTTTGCAATAAAGAGCAAAAACGAAAGATAAAAAGGTTTTTTTCAAATAATAACGCAATAAATATATTAGAACTGAAAGAAATTTCAAAAAATTGGGGCTGTTTGGTCAATTGATTAAATCTTCTTGAATATGTAATAAAATATTTTCAAGGTGTATTTATATTGTGAACATATACACACATGAATTATAAAAAAACATGTTTATGCAATATTTCAAAATAAGGTATATATATATATATATATATATATATATATATATACATTTAAAACCATTAGCAAATTAATATTAAAAATGCCACTTTTGACTGAATAGAAAATGAAAAAACAAAAGAATTCAATTTTGTTATTACAAATCTATACTTGAGTATTTCTAATATTAAGTTGATTAAAATACAACACTAGATATTTATTTATCAATAATGATAAAAAATCGAAAATGAGTTTAATAATTGTTTTATTGGTTAATTTTGTGCAGTCATCTTGTGATTATTTTAATTTTTTCTTAAATGAAATAACCTGAACAGCTTCATCTAAAATACATCTTATAATTTATGTGAATAATGATATGCAAGGTTGATAAATTTAAACTAAAAAACAAAATTGAACTATAAGAAAATTTGCAATATAAAATAGTACAAATATATATTGTAAATATTAATAATAAATACCTTTAATTTATAAATAAATGTATTCATTGGAATCATTTCTTCTAGAATGAACTTTCATGACATATATATGCCCAAACTTCTAAAGAATAAATGACATTATATGATAGTTTCTAAAGATATTGAATTGATATTGAATTTTTATTTATTGATCAATGACGGCACCTACATAATATAAATTATATAAAAATTGAAATTTAATGCTTAGAGTTATTTATGAAAGCTCATAGTAATATAATATAGAAACGCAAACATAAATTCGTGAAATACGAAGGGCGATCTATAAATTCGTGAAGGTTTGGGTGGTGTTCAATAAAATGAAATAAACAGTTGTGGATAGAAAAGCAGTATTTCCTTATCGTTTTGAGCTATATGAGTCTATGATACAAACTGGCCACAATTATGACCCGGAAACCCATTCTTGACCCGGTTGACAAAATTTAAGCAAGAAACAATTATCATGCTGATAACTAAATTTTAGATTTTAAACAATTTTTGGTTAACAGTCAAAGTGTCTGGATGAGCTTTGGCTCAATTTTTTCGGAGAAATATTCCCTAAGCTGAAAGATTTCTTTCGGATCTGATGGTGATCTGAGAATAATATTCCTTTTTTGCATTTTTTGGCAGTGTTGCAATGCTGCTGGTTTGTATGTTCTCCTGGAGAATCTCATTATCAATGTTGGGTAAAACCGATAGGTGTTGGGTGCTATCCAATCTAGAAATTATCGAACGGAATTGTGAAAGAGAGAGGAACATGTAAACCTACATCATCTACTTGAAATGCCGATTTAATAGTTATTGTGGGAAAGATAAGATAAGATAAGATAAGATATTCTTTATTCAGATAAATATTGACAATTAAAAACTGATAATTTATCTGAATAGCGTCAAAAATATAGAATAGCGTCAAAAATATAAAATAGCGTCAAAAATATAAGAATAGCGTCAAAAATATAGAGTACTGCTTAACCAAGATGCAATAACTAATGTGTCATGCTTACTGCATAAAAATGTTATTAAGTTATTTAACAATTATATCATTCAAAAATTGTCAATATATTGAATTTAAAATAGAATTCTGGGAAATTTCTAAATTTGAATACAAATATTTGCTCACGCATTGACCTTGTTGTAGAGTGTTTTTTAAGGCATTGATCAGGCGACCCGGTTCTAAAAACCTTGACCTGGTTGCATCTCTGATATGAGTTATGGAAGAGGTGATACATCAACGAGTTATAGTTTTCTTCTTAATGTAAAGAAAGGACATCCACCGGTGAAATATCTGACGGATTGGAAAAGTTGAATTTATGAAAGTCGTGCAATTAAATTAAAAGCATTCTACAAGTGAATAATTCGTTCTAGAGAAGGGCGAGCACTGTTAGACAATGATTTGAGAGTAGGTAGACGTTGTTGCTTAACCTGCAGTTCACAAATTGGGAAGTTCAATATATGGTGAAAAATGATGTAGAAGTAACCATTCCCTTTAAATATTAGTTTTGACACTACACAGTCAATACTAACCGACAATTGAGCCTAAGATACCTACAAGGTAGATACCAAATAATTTAACTCATGAGCAAAAGATGTAATCATGTTTAAGCTTGTCACAAAAAGTTGCAAATTCATCAACAAGAAGATATTTTCGCAAATATCTCTGAGGATGAAACATGCAAGGTTAATCTGGAAATTTCTGATGGTGGGTACTAATGCTCTTAAACTCGATTTTTGCATATTTTTGCATTATAGATTTGACTATATTTTGATTCCTATATACTTTTCTTCATTTTAATATAATACTTTTAGAGGTCCGACATTAATGTTTTTTGTAACATTTGTAATTACTTAACAGATTTAAATGGATCCAATGTACAGCTTTTGTATTTTTACAAGAAGTTTCTTAAATTTCTCATAACGTAACTAGGAGCTGTACTTCTTAAGTAGAGACCTGTTGCTTTTTAGATAAAAACCTAGAAAACATGTACTTAAAAAAGAATGTGTGTATTAATTAACATCTTCATTGAAACATTATTGATGTTATTTACTAACACTACACAGATATATCCATACTGTGGAAGCAGTTGGGTCATCTGATTTTATAATTTATTAAATACCAAGGTTGGTAGATTTCAAATGAAATGCATATTGGATTGGCTAATATGTTTGATATATTTTTAAAAAGGTGTAAGATTATTTTAAAAATAAATAGAAAATTTGACAAATATTTGCCAAATCTTGGCAAAGTTTAGTAAATTTTAGAAAATTTGCAAGTTATTTGCAAAAATTTCGCAAATATTTTGCTAATAATTGCCAAAGCATTGGATTGATTTGCAAATAAAATACAAAAAATTTCGATACTAATTTGGAATTAACTAATTTTTACTAAGGTTGCACTATTTTTTCCTCATTAGGGTGGGGGTACTGCAGGCCTTTACATATTACTCAAGTAAAAAATGGGCATTTTTCAAAATTTTACTATCATTATTTTTACACTATATTAATTAATAGTTCAAAATATTGCAAAATACTCGAGGAATTTGTATCATAAGCAACATGCTTATATCCCGATTCATGGATCTTAGAACAAGATGGAGAACCCTTCATACCTCAAAATCGACAAAAGAATTTTCTTCCAATTATAATCAAGTTGTGCAATGGCCACCGAATTCGCCAAATCTAGTACCCATCGAGAACGCACGCAGATTCTGAAGGATTTTGCCGAGAAAAAAAGTCCCCCACTCTGGAAGAATTAAAGAGTTACATCCTTGAATCGCAACACCAAATAACTCAAGAATTTAGAGTCCGTTTAATGGATTCAGTTTCAAGACGTTTATCTGCGTGTCACGCTTTGAATGACAAACTTGTCAAATAACTTTGTCACCATGTTACAAGCTGAGGCAATTATATTTTCAAATATATTTTATATGCCTTTATTAGTTTTTCGTTTGTTATCAAAAATGTGTTTGTAATGTGGCCACTCTTTTTACTTAAGCTATATATATATATATATACATTTATGTCAATTTTTGAGGAAAAAATTTAAAATCTTAAATAAGTAATTTCCATTACTAATGAAATTACTAATTGAGGTAGGTTAGTAAATGGCTCTCGGAAATTTCCAAAAACAACTGCGATCTACAAATTGACCAATGAGAAGGTTTGTTTGACAAATATATGAGAAGTGAATATACTGTGAAAATGAACGCACTCACATATGTACTTTTTGTTGCCATCTTTACTATTTGTTATTGCATTCCTGGAAATAGGGATGAATTCCGCCATCTATTTGAAAAAACTGTAAATCTTCTCAAAAGGGGAAGTCTTGCGGCAAATTGTCGCTCTTCATGGAAAAATTGCAATGGTTGTCGAGGACTTAATGGTATATTTTAAAATAATTTTTCGCTTAGTTAACAAAATTTGTTAATAGATATAGTAATGTAAATAGAAAAAAATGCCTTAAGAACCACATTATTTGCATGATGAGTGTAATTTTCAATTTGTTTTGTTGGCAGATTATTAATTCAGCTCTGTTAAGGAAAATGTTTGAGGCATTATGATTTTTAATACATAAGACACACAAGTGACAAATTATGTGCATTTAGTTAAGACATACATGTAGAATAATAAATTGTTCAAAACGGACACTTCAAAAATTAAATTTCAATAAGAAGCTAAATTTATAATATTCTTCTACATTTTGGGATAATATGAAATTGCTTGTGATGAAACTATACTTTTTAGAAGCATGCTGCAAAAGCTCAAATTGTGCTGGTGGCAAAGAATGCACAGAAACTGAAATATTTTGTGTAAATCTACATGGGCAAGATATATGTGAAGGAAGAGATGCAATTTGTAAATAACTTGGTAATAGAAATATTATATATATATATATATATATATATATATATTA
>CABFPE010000456.1:360154-371962 GCA_900660155.1 Hofstenia miamia
ATATATATATATATATATATATATATATTACAATGTAGTTTTACAGACAGCATGTGGAAATGTTTTTATTTTAGTACATAGTTCTAAAAATAAAATTTAAATTCTTTTTTGTTTTTCAAGAAAAGAAGTCTTTTTAGCAATACAGACTGCATTGCATACGCACATTCACAAAATAATTTTTATCTTCTAGAAGGATGGGAAATTATTTGTAAATGTAAATATATACATACTTTCAATCACCATTCCAACCACATTTGCAAAAACAATCATTGTAATGGGTTTGCCTAAGGTCAATTGTATTGTCTGATAGGGAACATGTTCTTTGTTATGATAGTATGTTATCACCAATTACAAGTATTCTCTTGTGTAGGGCTGATGTTACCATACATGAACAATATTTATCAAAAACAGGTCCTGCAAGAAATCATTAAAATTATGAAGCAATGCAAGAATTATGCACACACATACACACAATGCCAAAAATTTGAATAATGACCGATGATTACAGAAACTATAATTATACCAACTGTATGCAATAGACGTGCGAAATACAATTAATTCAAAACATGTCTAGAATAATGTCTCTTAAATAAATATGTATAGATAATAAATACTTCAATATAATACCTAATAAAATGAATATTAAAAGACAAGTAAGTAAATGCTGAATGGAAAAAATTAAGAAGAAAGGCTTTACATAAGATATAAATGAAATGCATGTTGGACAATGAATGTCCAATAATTGATATTCTAGAATCTTTGTGCTAGGGTTTAACAATTTTTAGCAAATTGGTCTTTTCACCTTAAATAGATTGCTCACTTTGTTTTCTTTGCACACAACCGCAAAAATTGATTGACCTTGTTAACATAACATCCGACTTGTCAACGAGCCGACACTTTAAGTTCGGCTAGACTCGTCCCTTAGAATCATTCAATGACGCTCGTTTTAGCTGGATATTCTCTTAAAAGTTTTGGGTTCTCAGAATTTTTTAAATAACTGTTCCCATTATTTAACAAACATATAAAATAGGACTATGAGTAAGGCATATTAATTGAAAGAATAAGAAAAATCTGCATAATCAGATTAACAGGCAGAGCTGTAATTTTGCTTGCCTTAAGACGACTCGTTTTGAGATCGTCGTATATCTAATGTGGTGCTCAAGCTTGGCTCGGATCATTGACAAGTGTGGCCAACATACATGGCCAGTCCTAAGATCGCGTCGACCAGTGTGTGGGTCAACAACTCGCTAGCAATTACACTTCTCAGGGTTAGGACAGGAAGTACAGAAATTGAAATTGAATGAATATATATATATATATATATATATATATATATGACTACTATGACATTTCAGAGACAAATATTACCGCATTTTTAAAAAAACAGAAATATTACTTACTATGACTTTATAACTTCCTATTTAACGGCACCCCAGGTCTGAAACCCATCTTTAAGCAGACTGCAAAAAGAGACCAACAGATAAATATATGACTTTTTTACTTTTGGCTGCTCTAATTATTAATGAAGAACAGCCTAATTTCTCATATAATATCGACCTCATGCGAATAAATATAAATAAATATTAAATATACTACGTCCTGATATGTCATAAAAACTTGTTTTGTTACCTGATAACTTCTGCATCATGGAAAATATGGCTTTTTCTTCGAAAATTGTATTTTTAAATCAAGTTTAAATCAAATACGTTATACGGTAAACATTACAATTTTTACGATTATCCGGATCTGGTTGTGAAATTGCCGATTTCACCGGATACCGGCTTCTGGCAAATCCCTAACCTTTTCATAGTTTTCACACTCTTTTTTAATATAATTTCTTACGTATTTGACACATTTACTCCCTACACCAATGGAACTGTCACCCATTCAAACTAAAATTTTTACCTTCTTTAGAGGCTCACAAGGCTGGGGAAGTAGAATTTTGCATGGCATTTATGAGTTAGAAATAAATTTCAGCTTGGATTTCAATTGAAAAAAGGAAATTTGGATCGATCAGATAGTACAAAATACTACCGGCATGATATTCAAAACCAAAAATTGCGAAATTCTCTCCACCAGCAGCTGTTGATGAAATAATGGATTCGTCGCAAATCCATACTAATTATGGTTTTTAAGTTATGCTGTCAGATCATAGTTATAAATTGAATGTCTGATGCAATATGTATTTCCAGTTATTTAATATGGATCCATTTTCCCCAGAGATGGGCCTCGAAGTACCCGACTTTACCCGAACCGGTTGTGGAGTGGGGTACAATAACTTCAATTTTGGTCGGGTCCTGTACGTTCAGGGAGCAGACTACATCAGGAAAATTTCGGGTATGAAAATCTGAACAAAATGCAATATTTCGTTTATATTAGTGTGAAATTAATCCACATTTTTATATTGAGTATTTTGTTTTCGGCGAATTGGGTCAGATCGGGTAAGGGAATCGAGAGTCACGTAAAGAAATCGATTGTCGGTTTCTGGGCGGGTGCGGTTGTTCAAATTGTGTGTCGGCTCGGGTAAAGTTCTATTATTAAATGCCCATCACTGCTACACCCTTGCACAATCAGATTTAAAAATCAGTTCCATGCAAAATCTATGAGAGACCATGGTTGGCATAATTTATAAACAGCATAAAGAACGTAAATCAATCACTAATGTGGAACATGCCATTTTTTAAATTGCGAGAAAACACCTTCCTGTGTAAGCGCGTTCAGCTGACAACGTCAATACATGATACACATTTTTCATTGTGCTCGAGGAAATTGTGGCATAACTACATGTTCAAATTGTCTTAAAGTTGATAAAACAATTTTTGCTATGTTCCTATTAAGTGTCAAAGCTCAAGCACGCTATTTTGGATATATTTGCACAGTATTTACAATGGTGTGATTGGCTCAGAAAATTGTTTTACTGTGACAACAGCCATCATTTGCTACCTATTCGAGGAAATAAATTTATCATATTTAAAATCGGTGCCTATTTTGTAATTATTGAACTCTTCTTAATTCGTGTTGCGCACTTTATATAATTTTTATTTGACATATAGAAACAATATATTGCAATTTACAACTATACAAAAACATTGAATAAATTTGTAGATTACAAAAATTCTTCTCGATTAAGCTCAACATCAAATACCAAATGTAGAGATCTAAATAAAAATAATATAAGAAGCTTGCCTAAGAAGTTAAATCACATCTGATGTTATGTGAAATTTTGAAAACGCTTAGAAATTATTGGATATACCACACACGGGCTATATGCGCACATATAAATAAAAATTTCAACTCGATTTTAACAAAACTACCAAACAATCAAATGAAAACGTAGTAATGAAATCAAATTGGTAAATCCCATTGAAAACAAAATCAGGCTTGCGCGTTTATCCAACATAAAGAATTATTTGGTAATAAGGGCTTCAGTTTCTCTTTTGTTCGTTATCAACGTGAAAATGTGTAGATGTTGTCTAACAGTAAATAAATTCGTGCAGTCATTCACAAATTTAAAAACTTCTATAAAAATCTGCATACACAAATTGAAGCCAAGAACATATTATCAAATCAGAGATGGAATCGGATCGGATCTCGGATAGGATCGGATCTCAATTTTAAGAAAATTTCGGATCTATTTCAGATCCAATTTCAATGAAAATACAAATTCAAAGTCTATATTTAAATTTAAAATTTAGTTTGAAAAAATTAGTATTTCAATCACGGAATGTAATACACTCTACTACAAATATTTTTAATCTCGTGCAATATAAATTTTTGGCATGTTCTTTAATTAGCCATTGCTTGTGCTATTTTTGTTTTCTTCGGCTTAGCTGCAATTTTGAAGTAAATTTTGTCTTGTTTAAAATAACTTCAATTCATAGTAAAACTGCAAAATGGTGATTCTTGGTTTGGACATGATAAAATTAATAGGACGTAATGTCATAAGAAACTCAAACATTTAAACTCTATAAATATATTATGATTATAGTAGTTGATAACAATTTTCGGAATTAGCATGTTACAAAGCTTACAAATAAGTAAAGAAATGAATTTGTTGGAGTTTTGTCAAAGCAATTATCCATTTCAATCCGTAATCAAAGTCACGCCAATCGTGGCTTGGCGGCCAATCTGCTGCCCTAGATGTCACTGTAACTTCTTCCTTGCAACCATCAAATTTACGTCATGCATCTTCAGAAGCAAGTTACAGTATAAGCCAAGCAGAAGAGAGGAAATATCAAACTCATGCAATTTCATGTGAAAAAAAGGGATTCTGTTTGTCCCCCTAGCAGCTGAAGTCTTAGGAGGATGGTCACATACTGCCACTAAAACAATGTCACGCATTTCAAAACCTGAACAATGTCGAAGTGCCACTTATACTAGTTTTTCTAACTCGCTGGGTCGTATTATGCAAAACTTGTCAGTTACTCTTATAAAAGGCTCTTGCAACATGATGTTGTCAAGATCCGATTTCTACATTTTTGAAGAATAGCTGCTCCAAGATTTTGATTAACCAATGACTTCAGGCAACACCCAAGAAGGTTTTACTTACATCAGAAAACTCAAGAAAACCGTGCCATGCCGTTTTCTAAAACCAGGAACGGCGACAGCTCTGTTGAGTTTGCCATCTGTGGGTATGTGTGTTGTTATCATGAGCATGTGCAGGTACAAAGAAACATGTTATACAATCAAAAACTTCTTATAGAAAACAACATTACCAGTTTCTCTTTAAATGATTAAAAATTTTATTATTGTACATTTATTTAAAAAAGAATATTGTAATTTAGTGATGATTGTTAAAATGTAATGAATAATATTGAAAATAAAAAAAAATCAGAAACGGATTTGTTTCTTGTGTGTAGACTATTACAGGCAAAAGCATTCTATTTTAAACAGAAATGGACATTGGCCAAAAATGGAGGCCCACGCCCAGCCGAAATCCGGTTGGGCCCACCTAAATTAAAGCCATTTTAGGCCCATTTTATGATCGTTGACAAAAATATTTCTTGAATTTTTGGTTTTCTTGACCAAAACTGACTGTATTAGATTGTAGTACAAGAGCATGTGATAATATTCTAATATTTCAAAATTTAACATTGATTTTTCAACAGAATGCTCTTAAGCTATATAAGATTCACAAGATTTGATTGATTTTAATGCACTATTGGGCAAGTTAGTTATTTAAAATGTCGTCCCATTTTCAAATACCTCGACCCAAGTCCGGCCCTGCCATAACAGGTATATCGTATGGGTCAATTTTTGATCTCAAGACAGTGCTATAGCACTAAAATTTTCTATTCACATTTGAAAAAACAAATATATTTTGAATCCAAGTTTATTTATTGTTAGAATACTTATTTAATCTAAAACTAACATTCTTTAAAAATTCGAATCGGATCGGACCTTAAAATTGTGGATCCGATTCCATTTCTGTATCATATAAAATAAAAATGCAGTATTTTTTCAAATAATTTCCAAAAAGGTTGCGATATTGTGATTGGCTCATAATTTTATGCAATAAGGAGATCTCCATTTTTATATAAAGGTGTTATAGTTGATTTTTTTCATTATCTGCGGAAATTCGTTTTCAACTATCCATTCATTAAATGCACATGATAGGTGGTCGCCAAACACATGAAAAAAGTCTTTAGTATAAAGAAAGGTAAATGAGTCGAATCTGAAGATTTGAGATTTCGTACAATAACTTCTAATTATTTTAAGGTAAACCTAAATTTCAACGTCGACTTACAATTTGATTGACTAAGTTCTAATAGAGGAATTTTAGAAAAATTGAAGTTACCTAATTCTTTAAATTTAAACATTTCTAGGTCAATTCTCTTTCCAAAACAACTCGTCACATTGAATACCCTGCTAACATTCTTCAAACTAATAAAAGCCTACCACTTTATAATACGATTAAAATACTCATAAACAGAATTCAAGATCAAACATTTTTATGTGTTAAGAATAAGAAAAACGTTTTAAAGAAATCCTTCATGAATGTCGCCTTTCGAACCTGTAATTCATTGAAAACTTAATCTTCTAAAAAGCATTTAAAAATCTTCTTTTAGCAAAAATATATTTCTGGTAAATCATTGCAAGAATACAAACTGCATAAGAATGACAAAGCGATAACTCATAATTATTTATTCATAGCCTGAAAGATTTGTTTTTATAATTTATGAAAAGTTGTGTTTATGTGTTGTGTGAATTTATTGATGCTCTTCAAATAAATTATGAGTTATTTAAATGTCAACATTTATCTGAATAAGGAATCTCTTATCCTATTCTATCTAATATGTTAAATATATTAAAATATATGCTAATCCGTGCAAGATGGATTTGTGAGGCGAATTCACTCTTGGGAATTTCAGATTAAATTCCAGTTCTGTTCTCAATCCCAATTGAACTACAATGTCACTCCTAAATCTTAAAATCTAATTGTGTATTCATTATATATATATAATATATATACATATATATATATAATATTTATACATATATATATATATATATACATACATACATACAGTACATATGTATACATACATACATTATATATAGATAATGTAGCATTTTTTCATGTATATATTTAACTAGACTTAGGAAAATGTTTTGCAAGTCAACCGGCTTCGTCATTTTTTAGACCTGTGTACACCTATGCGTTAAACATGGCTGTCCATTATCTGCAACGCAATTTATACTTGGAATAGCGTTGTTGGATAAGACTACTATCTAAAAATACAAGAGGAATAGATGTAAGCAAAGTAAATATCAAAATCAAAATTAAGTCGATCACCCTATTAATGGTTGAAATAGTTATAATTTGTTATTACTTGCCATTTATAAAGAAATATATTTCACATTTTAAATGCTGATACAGTACAGTGCAAAGAATTTTGTAGCAAAAAGGGTTTATGCAGTGCTGGAGTTGAACTATAAAACTAAAAATGATTCATTTCATATATGTATAATCTTAATTGTGTCTCGTTGAATGGGATGCAATGTGGACACACAATTCATTGCATTGTAGATGTCAGTGCAAACAAACGGAAGAAAATGAAAAAATCTTGAAAAGTTCTTGAAAGTTTCTTGGTTTTTTTGAAAAAACTTGCAAACACTAGAAATGCTAAAAATATTAATTAAAATTTCCCAATTTCATAGAATTTTTGAGATTAATTAAAAAATGCATAATTACATATTCATTAAATTTTGAACATTATAGTTGAAAGTTAACAAACATGCTACTAATAGCATTAACAAATAGTTTACAAACTATTACACTGGAGCCCAATTTCCGATTTGTGACAAAAGGCAAATTATTTTATTATTGAGAGAGTGCCCGTAAAATTTGAACAAGTCCTTTGATAATTGACCAAATTCTCAAATAACTTAAGAGTAAAAAAATTATTATTTGATGTATTTAGAATTAGTATAACTTTCAGGAATAAATTTAAATTAAAGAAACTTTAGAGAAATAATAATGATAAAATTTAAATATAAACATAATATGACTGCAACTACTGTCAGCTGATAAATGTTACTACTATTTTTGATTTTACACCAAATTACTATAAAAATAAAAATTTAAATAAATGTATGTGATACCGTAATAAATTACTTCAAAAATATTTAAAAATCTTTGCAAAAGACCCAAGAACATGATATTTCAAGATATTTTCAAGATATATTGTCGATTGCACTCAACTCAACCCAAGTGCAATAAATGACATATAATTTATAAAAAATATGTTGAAAAAAAATATTTACATTTTAAAATTTATATTAGCATCACATACTCTTCTAAAAGTTAATTTAAGTTTCTAATTTCAGTGTGTAAACCTTATTGTAAGTTTCTAAGATACCCGAATTTGGTCTAAAAAACTGAAACATTAAAGAAACAGTTTTGGTAAGCATCATAAAATGGGCTCAATTGGCATTAATTTAAATGAGATGGCCGGATTTGGGCCTCGATGGAGCTTCCCACGGAAAATTTCGTGGGCTGAGGTGAGGTGGTCTTTTTTGGTAAAAAAACAATGTAAAAATATCATTCCTGGACTATGTGTTTGCAAAAACTGCGATATGGTGTATTCTTATGGAATGAAGGTGGGTACGTCTAATAATGCAAGACATGCTGAAAACTGTGTTATACCCCATAGTGCGCTTTCTTCCCAAACGACAATGCTGCAGTTCGTAAATAAAAGTGTTACAATTGGTGAAACAGAACTTGAAAAGTTGAAGCAAGCTGAATTGAATTTTGTTGTTCAGGGTCATCATTCATTTTTGTCATTAGAGAATGATGGTTTAAAGAATTTTCTCCAATTCTATGTGGATTTGGGAGTCAAATTAGGCAAGTTTAAGGTTTCCCTATTGAGAACACTGCTTGGAAGAAAGACTATTGCAAACTAAAATGAAACTCAATTACTAATAAAATTATTTCAGTAACCAGATTTATGGAGTGATGATTATCACCATACTAGAGCTGTACACCGGTCAAATTTGCAGGGATGCAAAATACGGCCGGGGACATCCAGGGTGTTAAATTTCATTTCATCTTCTGAGAGCGGTACAGACATATACCGGTACACTTCAGTTTTAAAATTGGCCTTTGTAGTTGCTGGAGCTGTTGAATGTTTCAAGATGTCTCTGAAATCAAAAGCAAATGTAAGCTAATGGCTATAAAAGGTAACTGTTTCAATTACCCGCCACGCCGTTCTTACGCCGTTCTTTTGATGTTACGGTGGCGGCGTGCAACCCTTCAACATACTTCATACATTGATGTGAATGCTTTTGGGTGACACGTGATTTTATTCTATGATTCTATGAAACTACATGCCTGTGCTTCAACCATTTGGGACACAATCTCACAACAGCGAGAATATTTTCGGAGTCACATTTGATATTTTGCATGATTACAGCCTAACGATCGACGAAGTTCCTATTACAACAGACCGAGGTTTGTTAATTCTTTAACTTACTAATCAGTATATTACTTTGTTATATACATGACTCCAGTGATTGTGGCTGCGTCATATCGTGCTGTAGGGCTAGTGAATGCAAAATCAGATCTGAACAGATGACGCATTGTTTTTTGTAGTACTATACATATATATTTTTATTATTATTGAAAGCATTCTTTTCTCAATTGCAATACATTGCCGCCAAGCAAAACTGCATATGCAATAAGCCGAAATAAATGTAAACCACATCATCATGTTAAGCATTTGAAAAAAATGCATTATTGACTAGCTAAAAGTGAGAAAACGTGTTAGTCTGCATAATTATCAAATATGATTCATTCAGGTGGATCATCCTTTGAGAATAAAATTGCGGTAGGACAGAAACAAAGTCAAGCATTACTTTTAGCTCTAGCTATGACTACATAATTTTAGGATCCAATATCGTTTTGCTTTGTGGCTTGATTGTTTGTGTCACCGCCTGAATACCTGTATATCGGGTTCTTGGAAACTTCCAATAGCACTAAACGCTGAGATAAGACAGTGTGATGAATGTGCCAAATCTTTAATTAAATATGTTTCACATAACAGCGGAATCCAGGCGCAACTGCCCATAATCCTAAAGGCAGGCTGATTCACTCGAGCATGGAGCCAAAAATTTCTAAGAGCAAAAAGTATTAACGAGAGTTTTGATGCACTTATATATTTTCTATACTCTCTCAGAGAAATCAATTAAAGATTATTGCAAGGTGGGATTGAAAGCTCAAAAAGAACATAATGGTTCATTTGAGCATGATGCATCATATATTTGAGCAACTCCAATTTTGTAAAAGACCTGCATCCAACTTGGTTGTACTGTGCTATTACAAACTAGTGAAAAAATTGGGTACTTCTCCCAACGAAAGTCGAGCTGTTCAGGTATTATTATGTATTGTAGCTAGCTAAATTTTTTGACCTTGTCTTTCATGATTTTGTAGTTGATACATTCTAAGCATTATAATTGTATTGACATAGGTATATATTACAATTGAAAACCTAAGACTAAGACCAAGATTTACACACTAGGAAAATCATAGAAGCATATAGCAGTATATTGAAAAAAATTTTGTAAAAAACAGGGGCTGAAAGTTTAACGTCGTTTTACTTCCTTTCATGTGTACGGCACCTTTGATATCAGCAAGATAGAGATTTTCGAATACAATATATTCAGTTAAGTGCCAAAAAATAGTTTGAGTTATTATCATAAGGAGAAAAGTCTACATTTAATAGATAACTCCATTATATTCAGGGAATTAAGAGCCAATTGCAAAAAGGCCTTTGATGAGAAGTTTTTTCCATTCATAAAGGTACATCATTGGGCCGCTTGTTGTTTAGATCCACGCTTTAAAGGGTTTGGATTTTTGCCAACATCTTCGCAAGTAGATAGATCATTTAAAGACGGAATTATCTCAAACACTAAACCACCTGTTGCATCAATGGTGTATGATGCTGCAATGGCATGTGATGCAGATTCCACTGAACCACCACGCAATCTTAGGGGCGTTGAAATTGAAGTATCGAAGGATTTTTTTGCAGATCTGATCTTTCTAATAATGCCTCTAACTTTAACCGAATAGAGTTTGTCTTGTCGAATCTCAACATGGAACTTGAGGAATATGAGAAAAAAGACTTTCATACTAAAAATAATTTTGACATGTTGTCATTTTGGTCTTCCATGGAATTTTAGTTAGACGGCTGTGTTCGTCTCAAGCATCCGCAGCCCAATTGGAAAAGACAACAGTAGTGATGGACTGACACCATCAGACAGACACGTCCGACTGAGCAGTGACACAGTCGGCAGTGTCGAATTTGTCAATAGCTGTGCAAAAAATAATATATATTAATTCTTTTTTTAATTTTACTAGTAGTCATTCATATTTGCCAATATTATGTGTATAAGCAAGTGCGTATGTTTTAGCCATCGCTGAAAAACTAGAAATCTAATTTTTTCTGACATAAAGTAATGAATAGAGATTAAGGTAAACCAATATAGAATTACTTGGAAGACGTACTATTACCAAGATCATGTTTACATGTTTTGACTTATTCAGATTTTAGTTCTGAATGACATCAATGTAGAATAGAGAAATGAATTATTATCATGAAAACCTATTTTAGATTGAACTTATCCATAACCCACTTTTCCAGTAAAATGGCATCCAGTCTTATTTGTAAAATGGCCTAAATTTCATTTTTTAAAAATGGGCTCCAAATGGGCTAAAGATTTGAAATTGATGGGCTGGGCCTACAAACAATGGGGTCGACTGGAAACTTTTTCAACGTACTCAGTCCTTTTCTATCTCTGAGCAGTATTTGAGGACGTTGTCGTAGGCTGGGCGCGCACAGGCTCAAGTCAAGTTCGAGTTACTCGGTCTGAGTTCGAGTTTCCCCTTCAAATTCGAGTTCGAGTATTTTTTAAAGAAGATTTGGAGTTCAATCGAGTTTTTTCTAACTTCGAGTTTTTAGAGTAAAATAAAATATATTTTACAATTATTCCGAGTTCTATAAGCTAAAAATTATTGTCTGCGACAATAAAAGAAATTGAAATTTAAAATATTTAGATTTTAACGTATTTTCCAATGTACTTTCGATTAAGTTCGAATTCGAGCATTGATAATTTCTCTTCCGAGTGTTTCGATCAAGTTTTTTGAGCTCATTAGAGTTTTTAAGATTTCGAGCACTCGAAAACCCTGCTCTAATTGCTGCTACACTGATCAGAGACTCCACTGCCTGATTGAAAACAGACTTGTCAACGAGCCGTAATTTCTAAGCTCGGCTCGGCTCGCTTAAATTTTGAGTAAGTTCAGCTCGGCTC